>CALSEW010000021.1:0-144865 GCA_943736025.1 Tenthredo mesomela
TATCCCTGATATCCCTGATATCCTTGATATCCCTGATATCCTTGATATCCCTGATATCCTTGATATCCCTGATATCCTTGATATCCCTGATATCCCTGATATCCCTGATTTCCCTGATATCCTTGATATCCCTGATATCCCTGATATCCTTGATATCCCTGATATCCCTGATATCCCTGATTTCCCTGATATCCTTGATATCCCTGATATCCTTGATATCCCTGATATCCTCGATATCCCTGCTATCCCTGATATCCCTGATATCCCTGATATCCCTGATATCCCTGATATCCCTGATATCCTTGATATCCCTGATATCCTTGATATCCCTGATATCCTTGATATCCCTGATATCCCTGATATCCCTGCTATCCCTGATATCCCTGATATCCCTGATATCCCTGATATCCCTGATATCCCTGATTTCCCTGATATCCTTGATATCCCTGATATCCTTGATATCCCTGATATCCTTGATATCCCTGATATCCTTGATATCCCTGATATCCCTGATATCCCTGATTTCCCTGATATCCTTGATATCCCTGATATCCCTGATATCCTTGATATCCCTGATATCCCTGATATCCCTGATTTCCCTGATATCCTTGATATCCCTGATATCCTTGATATCCCTGATATCCTCGATATCCCTGCTATCCCTGATATCCCTGATATCCCTGATATCCCTGATATCCCTGATATCCCTGATATCCTTGATATCCCTGATATCCTTGATATCCCTGATATCCTTGATATCCCTGATATCCTTGATATCCCTGATATCCTTGATATCCCTGATATCCTTGATATCCCTGATTTCCCTGATATCCTTGATATCCCTGATATCCTCGATATCCCTGCTATCCCTGATATCCCTGATATCCCTGATATCCCTGATATCCCTGATATCCCTGATATCCCTGATATCCCTGATATCCTTGATATCCCTGATATCCTTGATATCCCTGATATCCTTGATATCCCTGATATCCTTGATATCCCTGATATCCCTGATATCCCTGATATCCCTGATTTCCCTGATATCCTTGATATCCCTGATATCCTTGATATCCCTGATATCCTTGATATCCCTGATATCCCTGATATCCCTGCTATCCCTGATATCCCTGATATCCCTGATATCCCTGATATCCCTGATATCCCTGATTTCCCTGATATCCTTGATATCCCTGATATCCTTGATATCCCTGATATCCTTGATATCCCTGATATCCTTGATATCCCTGATATCCTTGATATCCCTGATATCCCTGATATCCCTGATTTCCCTGATATCCTTGATATCCCTGATATCCTTGATATCCCTGATATCCTCGATATCCCTGCTATCCCTGATATCCCTGATATCCCTGATATCCCTGATATCCCTGATATCCCTGATATCCTTGATATCCCTGATATCCTTGATATCCCTGATATCCTTGATATCCCTGATATCCTTGATATCCCTGATATCCTTGATATCCCTGATATCCTTGATATCCCTGATATCCTTGATATCCTTGATATCCTTGATATCCCTGATATCCCTGATATCCCTGATGTCCCTGATATCCTTGATATCCTTGATATCCCTGATATCCTTGATATCCCTGATATCCTTGATATCCCTGATATCCCTGATATCCCTGATATCCCTGATATCCCTGATATCCCTGATATCCCTGATATCCCTGATATCCTCGATATCCCTGCTATCCCTGCTATCCCTGATATCCCTGCTATCCCTGATATCCCTGATATCCCTGATATCCCTGCTATCCCTGATATCCCTGATATCCCTGATATCCCTGATATCCCTGATATCCCTGATATCCTTGATATCCCTGATATCCTTGATATCCCTGATATCCTTGATATCCCTGATATCCTTGATATCCCTGATATCCTTGATATCCCTGATATCCTTGATATCCCTGATATCCCTGATATCCCTGATATCCCTGATATCCCTGATATCCCTGATATCCCTGATATCCCTGATATCCTTGATATCCCTGATATCCTTGATATCCCTGATATCCTTGATATCCCTGATATCCTTGATATCCCTGATATCCTTGATATCCCTGATATCCTTGATATCCCTGATATCCCTGATATCCCTGATTTCCCTGATATCCTTGATATCCCTGATATCCTTGATATCCCTGATATCCTTGATATCCCTGATATCCCTGATATCCCTGATTTCCCTGATATCCTTGATATCCCTGATATCCTTGATATCCCTGATATCCTCGATATCCCTGCTATCCCTGATATCCCTGATATCCCTGATATCCCTGATATCCCTGATATCCCTGATATCCTTGATATCCCTGATATCCTTGATATCCCTGATATCCTTGATATCCCTGATATCCTTGATATCCCTGATATCCTTGATATCCCTGATATCCTTGATATCCCTGATATCCCTGATATCCCTGATATCCCTGATATCCCTGATATCCCTGATTTCCCTGATATCCTTGATATCCCTGATATCCTTGATATCCCTGATATCCTTGATATCCCTGATATCCTTGATATCCCTGATATCCCTGATATCCCTGATTTCCCTGATATCCTTGATATCCCTGATATCCCTGATATCCTTGATATCCCTGATATCCCTGATATCCCTGATTTCCCTGATATCCTTGATATCCCTGATATCCTTGATATCCCTGATATCCTCGATATCCCTGCTATCCCTGATATCCCTGATATCCCTGATATCCCTGATATCCCTGATATCCCTGATATCCTTGATATCCCTGATATCCTTGATATCCCTGATATCCTTGATATCCCTGATATCCTTGATATCCCTGATATCCTTGATATCCCTGATATCCTTGATATCCCTGATTTCCCTGATATCCTTGATATCCCTGATATCCTCGATATCCCTGCTATCCCTGATATCCCTGCTATCCCTGATATCCCTGATATCCCTGATATCCCTGATATCCCTGATATCCCTGATATCCTTGATATCCCTGATATCCTTGATATCCCTGATATCCTTGATATCCCTGATATCCTTGATATCCCTGATATCCCTGATATCCCTGATATCCCTGATTTCCCTGATATCCTTGATATCCCTGATATCCTTGATATCCCTGATATCCTTGATATCCCTGATATCCCTGATATCCCTGCTATCCCTGATATCCCTGCTATCCCTGATATCCCTGATATCCCTGATATCCCTGATTTCCCTGATATCCTTGATATCCCTGATATCCTTGATATCCCTGATATCCTTGATATCCCTGATATCCTTGATATCCCTGATATCCTTGATATCCCTGATATCCCTGATATCCCTGATTTCCCTGATATCCTTGATATCCCTGATATCCTTGATATCCCTGATATCCTCGATATCCCTGCTATCCCTGATATCCCTGATATCCCTGATATCCCTGATATCCCTGATATCCCTGATATCCTTGATATCCCTGATATCCTTGATATCCCTGATATCCTTGATATCCCTGATATCCTTGATATCCCTGATATCCTTGATATCCCTGATATCCTTGATATCCCTGATATCCTTGATATCCTTGATATCCTTGATATCCCTGATATCCCTGATATCCCTGATGTCCCTGATATCCTTGATATCCTTGATATCCCTGATATCCTTGATATCCCTGATATCCTTGATATCCCTGATATCCCTGATATCCCTGATATCCCTGATATCCCTGATATCCCTGATATCCCTGATATCCCTGATATCCTCGATATCCCTGCTATCCCTGCTATCCCTGATATCCCTGCTATCCCTGATATCCCTGATATCCCTGATATCCCTGCTATCCCTGATATCCCTGATATCCCTGATATCCCTGATATCCCTGATATCCCTGATATCCTTGATATCCCTGATATCCTTGATATCCCTGATATCCTTGATATCCCTGATATCCTTGATATCCCTGATATCCTTGATATCCCTGATATCCTTGATATCCCTGATATCCCTGATATCCCTGATATCCCTGATATCCCTGATATCCCTGATATCCCTGATATCCCTGATATCCCTGATATCCCTGATATCCTGGATATCCCTGATATCGCTGATATCCCTGATATCCCTGATATCCCTGATATCCCTGATATCCCTGATATCCCTGATATCCCTGATATCCCTGATATCCCTGATATCCCTGATATCCCTGATATCCCTGATATCCCTGAAATCCCTGATATCCCTGATATCCTGGATATCCCTGATATCCCTGATATCCCTGATATCCCTGATATCCCTGATATCCCTGATATCCCTGATATCCCTGATATCCCTGATATCCCTGATATCCTGGATATCCCTGATATCCCTGATATCCCTGATATCCCTGATATCCCTGATATCCCTGATATCCCTGATATCCCTGATATCCCTGATATCCCTGATATCCCTGATATCCCTGATATCCTGGATATCCCTGATATCCCTGATATCCCTGATATCCCTGATATCCCTGATATCCCTGATATCCCTGATATCCCTGATATCCCTGATATCCCTGATATCCCTGATATCCCTGATATCCCTGATATCCCTGATATCCCTGATATCCCTGATATCCCTGATATTCCTGATATCCTGGATATCCCTGATATCCTGGATATCCCTGATATCCCTGATATCCCTGATATCCCTGATATCCCTGATATCCCTGATATCCCTGATATCCCTGATATCCCTGATATCCCTGATATCCCTGATATCCCTGATATCCCTGATATTCCTGATATCCCTGATATCCCTGATATCCCTGATATCCCTGATATCCCTGATATCCCTGATATCCCTGATATCCCTGATATCCCTGATATCCCTGATATCCCTGATATCCCTGATATCCCTGATATCCCTGATATCCCCGATATCCCCGATATCCCTGATATCCCTGATATCCCTGATATCCTTGATATCCCTGATATCCTTGATATCCCTGATATCCTTGATATCCCTGATATCCTTGATATCCCTGATATTCCTGATATCCCTGATATCCTTGAAATCCTTGATATCCTCGATATCTTCGATATCCTTGATATCCTGGATATCCTTGATATCCTTGATATTCTTGATATCCTTGATATTCTTGATATCCTTAATATCCTTGATGCTTATGATATCCCTTGATGGTTATGATGATATCTTTTGATGGTTATGATGGTGATGATGATAGTGATAATGATGATGATGGTAATGGTGATGATGATGATGATGATGATGATGATAATGGTCGCGGTGGCGGTTTCGGTGACGGTGACGGTGACGGTGACGGTGACGGTGACGGTGACGGTGACGGTGACGGTGACGGTTACGGTGACGGTGACGATGACGATCATAAGATATCCTTGGATATCCTTAATATCATTGATATTATATCTCTGATATCCCTGATATCCCTGATATCCCTGATATCCCTGACATCCTTGATATCCCTGATATCCCTGATATCCCTGATATCCTCGATATCCCTGATATCCCTGATATCCTCGATATCCCTGATATCCTTGATATCCCTGATATCCTCGGTTGATATCCCTGATATCCTTGATATCATTGATATCCTTGATATCCCTGATATCCCTGATATTCCTGATATCCTGGATATCCCTGATATCCTGGATATCCCTGATATCCCTGATATCCCTGATATCCCTGATATCCCTGATATCCCTGATATCCCTGATATCCCTGATATCCCTGATATCCCTGATATCCCTGATATCCCTGATATCCCTGATATTCCTGATATCCCTGATATCCCTGATATCCCTGATATCCCTGATATCCCTGATATCCCTGATATCCCTGATATCCCTGATATCCCTGATATCCCTGATATCCCTGATATCCCTGATATCCCTGATATCCCTGATATCCCCGATATCCCCGATATCCCTGATATCCCTGATATCCCTGATATCCTTGATATCCCTGATATCCTTGATATCCCTGATATCCTTGATATCCCTGATATCCTTGATATCCCTGATATTCCTGATATCCCTGATATCCTTGAAATCCTTGATATCCTCGATATCTTCGATATCCTTGATATCCTGGATATCCTTGATATCCTTGATATTCTTGATATCCTTGATATTCTTGATATCCTTAATATCCTTGATGCTTATGATATCCCTTGATGGTTATGATGATATCTTTTGATGGTTATGATGGTGATGATGATAGTGATAATGATGATGATGGTAATGGTGATGATGATGATGATGATGATGATGATAATGGTCGCGGTGGCGGTTTCGGTGACGGTGACGGTGACGGTGACGGTGACGGTGACGGTGACGGTGACGGTGACGGTGACGGTTACGGTGACGGTGACGATGACGATCATAAGATATCCTTGGATATCCTTAATATCATTGATATTATATCTCTGATATCCCTGATATCCCTGATATCCCTGATATCCCTGACATCCTTGATATCCCTGATATCCCTGATATCCCTGATATCCTCGATATCCCTGATATCCCTGATATCCTCGATATCCCTGATATCCTTGATATCCCTGATATCCTCGGTTGATATCCCTGATATCCTTGATATCATTGATATCCTTGATATCCCTGATATCCTTGATATCCCTGATATCCTTGATATCCCTGATATTCCTGATATCCCTGATATCCCTGATATCCTTGATATCCCTGATATCCTCGATATCCCTGATATCCTTGATATCCCTGATATCCTCGATATCCCTGATATCCTTGATATCCCTGATATCCTTGATATCCCTGATATTCCTGATATCCCTGATATCCTTGATATCCCTGATATCCTTGATATCCCTGATATCCTTGATATCCCTGATATCCCTGATATCCTTGATATCCCTGATATCCTTGATATCCCTTATATCCCTGATATCCCTGATATCCCTGATATCCTCGATATCCCTGATATCCTCGATATCCCTGATATCCTCGATATCCCTGATATCCTCGATATCCCTGATATCCTCGATATCCCTGATATCCTCGATATCCCTGATATCCTCGATATCCCTGATATTCCTGATATCCCTAATATCCTTGAAATCCTTGATATCCTCGATATCTTCGATATCTTTGATATCCTGGATATCCTTGATATCCGTAATAATGATATAGATGATAGTGATGATATGAATGATAGTTATGATAGTAATGACAGTAATTAGGATAATAATGATAATAATATTAGTTATGATATTATCGATGGTTATGATAGTAACTAGTTGGTATAATTAATATCAAACCGTATCACAGTTATAAACAGTGCATCTGCATCTGCATCTGGATTCTGCATTCTGCATCTGCATCTGGATTCTGGATTCTGCATTCTGCAATCTGCATCTGGATTCTGCATTCTGCATTCTGCAATCTGCATCTGGATTCTGCATTCTGCATTCTGCATTCTGCATTCTGCATTCTGCAATCTGCATCTGGATTCTGCAATCTGCATCTGGATTCTGCATTCTGCATTCTGCAATCTGCATCTTGATTCTGCATTCTGCATTCTGCATTCTGCATCTGCATCTGGATTCTGCATTCTGCATTCTGTATTCTGCATTCTGCATTCTGCATTCTGCATTCTGCGTTCTGCATTCTGCATTCTGCATTCTGCATTCTGCATTCTGCATTCTGCATTCTGCATTCTGCATTCTGCATTCTGCATTCTGCATTCTGCATTCTGCATTCTGCATTCTGCATCTGTATCTGCATCTGCATTCTGCATCTGCATCTGCATTCTGCATCTGCATCTGCATTCTGCATCTGCATCTGCATTCTGCATCTGCATTCTGCATCTGCATCTGCATTCTGCATCTGCATCTGCATTCTGCATCTGCATCTGCATTCTGCATCTGCATCTGCATTCTGCATCTGCATCTGCATTCTGCATCTGCATCTGCATTCTGCATCTGCATCTGCATTCTGCATCTGCATCTGCATTCTGCATCTGCATCTGCATTCTGCATCTGCATCTGCATTCTGCATCTGCATCTGCATTCTGCATCTGCATTCTGCATCTGCATCTGAATTCTGCATCTGCATCTGCATTCTGTATCTGCATCTGCATTCTGCATCTGCATCTGGATTCTGCATCTGCATCTGGATTCTGCATCTGCATCTGGATTCTGCATCTGCATCATTGATATCCTTGATATCCTCGATATCCTCGATATCCTCGATATCCTCGATATCCTCGATATCCTCGATATCCTCGATATCCTCGATATCCTCGGTATCCTCGGTATCCTCGGTATCCTCGATATCCTCGGTATCCTCGATATCCTCGGTATCCTCGATATGATCGATATCCTCGATATCCTCGATATCCTCGATATCCTTGATATCCTCGATATTCTCGATATCCTCGATATCCTCGATATCCTCGTTATCCTCGATATCCTCGATATCCTCGATATCCTCGATATCCTCGATATCCTCGATATCCTTGATCGTGAATAAAAACGGCAGGGTTTGAGTTTTGGCAGTCGTTCGTTCATGAATAAAGGCTCGGTTCTCGTTTTGGCAGTCGTTCGTCAATAAAAAACGGTAGGGTTTCAGTTTTGGCAGTCGTTCGTTTACGAATAAAGGCGCGGGTCTCGGTTTTGCAGTCGTTCAATAATTGAAAACGGCAGGGTTTTAGTTTTGGCAGTCGTTCGTTAATTAAAAACGGCAGTGTTTTAGTTTTTGCAGTTGTTCGTTAATTAAAAACGGCAGGGTTTTAGTTTCGGCAACCGTTCGTTCATGAATAAAGGCTCGGCTCTCGTTTTGGCAGTCGTTCGATTCTTAGAAACGGCAGGGTTTTAGTTTTGTCAGTCGTTCGTCAATTAAAAACGGTAGGGTTCTAGTTTTGGCAATCGCTCGTTAATTAAAAACGGCAGAGTTTTAGTTTTGGCAGTCGTTCGTTAATTAAAAACGGCAGGGTTTCAGTTTTGGCAGTCGTTCGTCAATTGGAAACGGTAGGGTTTTAGTTTTGGCAGTCGTTCGTTCCGATATCCTTGATATCCTTGATATCCTTGATATCCTTGATATCCTTGATATCCTTGATATCCTTGATATCCTTGATATCGTTGATATCCTTGATATCCTTGATATCCTTGATATCGTTGATATCCCTGATATCCCTGATATCCCTGATATCCCTGATATCCCTGATATCCCTGATATCCCTGATATCCCTGATATCCCTGATATCCCTGATATCCCTGATATCCTGGACATCCCTGATATCCCTGATATCCCTGATATCCCTGATATCCCTGATATCCCTGATATCCCTGATATCCCTGATATCCCTGATATCCCTGATATCCCTGATATCCCTGATATCCCTGATATCCTGGATATCCCTGATATCCCTGATATCCCTGATATCCCTGATATCCCTGATATCCCTGATATTCCTGATATCCCTGATATCCCTGATATCCCTGATATCCCTGATATCCCTGATATCCCTGATATCCTGGATATCCCTGATATCCCTGATATCCCTGATATCCCTGATATCCCTGATATCCCTGATATCCCTGATATCCCTGATATCCCTGATATCCCTGATATCCCTGATATCCCTGATATCCCTGATATCCCTGATATCCTGGATATCCCTGATATCCCTGATATCCCTGATATCCCTGATATCCCTGATATCCCTGATATCCCTGATATCCCTGATATCCCTGATATCCCTGATATCCTGGATATCCCTGATATCCCTGATATCCCTGATATTCCTGATATCCCTGATATCCCTGATATCCCTGATATCCCTGATATCCCTGATATCCCTGATATCCTGGATATCCCTGATATCCCTGATATCCCTGATATCCCTGATATCCCTGATATCCCTGATATCCCTGATATCCCTGATATCCCTGATATCCCTGATATCCCTGATATCCCTGATATCCCTGATATCCCTGATATCCCTGATATCCCTGATATCCCTGATATCCCTGATATCCCTGATATCAATGATATCCCTGATATCCCTGATATCCCTGATATCCTGGATATCCCTGATATCCCTGATATCCCTGATATCCCTGATATCCCTGATATCCCTGATATCCCTGATATCCCTGATATCCCTGATATCCCTGATATCCCTGATATCCCTGATATCCCTGATATCCCTGATATCCTGGATATCCCTGATATCCCTGATATCCCTGATATCCCTGATATCCCTGATATCCCTGATATCCCTGATATCCCTGATATCCCTGATATCCCTGATATCCCTGATATCCCTGATATCCCTGATATCCCTGATATCCCTGATATCCTTGATATCCCTGATATCCCTGATATCCCTGATATCCCTGATATCCCTGATATCCCTGATATTCCTGATATCCCTGATATCCTTGATATCCCTGATATCCCTGATATCCCTGATATCCCTGATATCCCTGATATCCCTGATATCCCTGATATCCCTGATATTCCTGATATCCCTGATATCCCTGATATCCCTGATATCCCTGATATCCCTGATATCCCTGATATCCCTGATATCCCTGATATCCCTGATATCCCTGATATCCTCGATATCCCTGCTATCCCTGATATCCCTGATATCCCTGATATCCCTGATATCCCTGATATCCCTGATATCCCTGATATCCCTGATATCCTTGATATCCCTGATGTCCCTGATATCCTTGATATCCTTGATATCCCTGATATCCTTGATATCCCTGATATCCTTGATATCCCTGATATCCTTGATATCCCTGATATCCTTGATATCCCTGATATCCTTGATATCCCTGATATCCCTGATATCCCTGATATCCCTGATGTCCCTGATATCCCTGATTTCCCTGATATCCTTGATATCCCTGATATCCTCGATATCCCTGCTATCCCTGATATCCCTGATATCCCTGATATCCCTGATATCCCTGATATCCCTGATATCCTTGATATCCCTGATATCCTTGATATCCCTGATATCCTTGATATCCCTGATATCCTTGATATCCCTGATATCCTTGATATCCTTGATATCCTTGATATCCCTGATATCCCTGATATCCCTGATGTCCCTGATATCCTTGATATCCTTGATATCCCTGATATCCTTGATATCCCTGATATCCTTGATATCCCTGATATCCTTGATATCCCTGATATCCTTGATATCCCTGATATCCTTGATATCCCTGATATCCTTGATATCCCTGATATCCTTGATATCCCTGATATCCTTGATATCCCTGATATCCCTGATATCCCTGATATCCCTGATGTCCCTGATATCCCTGATTTCCCTGATATCCTTGATATCCCTGATATCCTCGATATCCCTGCTATCCCTGATATCCCTGATATCCCTGATATCCCTGATATCCCTGATATCCCTGATATCCTTGATATCCCTGATATCCTTGATATCCCTGATATCATTGATATCCCTGATATCCCTGATATCCCTGATATCCCTGATGTCCCTGATATCCCTGATTTCCCTGATATCCTTGATATCCCTGATATCCTCGATATCCCTGCTATCCCTGATATCCCTGATATCCCTGATATCCCTGATATCCCTGCTATCCCTGCTATCCCTGATATCCCTGATATCCCTGATATCCCTGATATCCCTGATATCCCTGATATCCCTGATATCCTCGATATCCCTGCTATCCCTGATATCCCTGATATCCCTGATATCCCTGATATCCCTGATATCCCTGATATCCCTGATATCCTCGATATCCCTGATATCCCTGCTATCCCTGCTATCCCTGATATCCCTGCTATCCCTGATATCCCTGATATCCCTGATATCCCTGCTATCCCTGATATCCCTGATATCCCTGATATCCCTGATATCCCTGATATCCCTGATATCCTTGATATCCCTAATATCCTTGATATCCCTGATATCCTTGATATCCCTGATATCCTTGATATCCCTGATATCCTTGATATCCCTGATATCCTTGATATCCCTGATATCCCTGATATCCCTGATATCCCTGATATCCCTGATATCCCTGATATCCCTGATATCCCTGATATCCCTGATATCCCTGATATCCCTGATATTCTTGATATCCCTGATATCCCTGATATCCCTGATATCCCTGATATCCCTGATATCCCTGATATCCCTGATATTCTTGATATCCCTGATATCCTTGATATCCTTGATATCCCTGATATCCCTGATATCCCTGATATCCCTGATGTCCCTGATATCCCTGATTTCCCTGATATCCGTGATATCCCTGATATCCTCGATATCCCTGCTATCCCTGATATCCCTGATATCCCTGATATCCCTGATATCCCTGATATCCCTGATATCCCTGATATCCCTGATATCCTTGATATCCCTGATATCCTTGATATCCCTGATATCCTTGATATCCCTGATATCCTTGATATCCCTGATATCCTTGATATCCCTGATATCCTTGATATCCCTGATATCCCTGATATCCCTGCTATCCCTGATATCCCTGATATCCCTGATATCCCTGATATCCCTGATATCCCTGATATCCCTGATATCCCTGATATCCCTGATATCCCTGATATCCCTGATATCCTTGATATCCCTGATATCCTTGATATCCCTGATATCCCTGATATCCCTGATATCCCTGATATCCCTGATATCCCTGATATCCCTGATATCCTCAATATCCCTGCTATCCCTGATATCCCTGATATCCCTGATATCCCTGATATCCCTGATATCCCTGATATCCTTGATATCCCTGATATCCCTGATATCCTTGATATCCCTGATATCCTTGATATCCCTGATATCCTTGATATCCCTGATATCCCTGATATCCCTGATATCCCTGATATCCCTGATATCCCTGATATCCCTGATATCCCTGATATCCTCGATATCCCTGCTATCCCTGATATCCCTGATATCCCTGATATCCCTGATATCCCTGATATCCCTGATATCCCTGATATCCCTGATATCCTTGATATCCCTGATGTCCCTGATATCCTTGATATCCTTGATATCCCTGATATCCTTGATATCCCTGATATCCTTGATATCCCTGATATCCTTGATATCCCTGATATCCTTGATATGTTACTATTGGAGGTAGGAGAGGGGATGGAGGGAGGGGGGGCCACCCGCCCACCCACTTCCCCCCCTTCCTCCAGGGGGTTACTTGGACTAGTTCCACTGCTTGTAAGATTATTCATCCAAGTAACCCCCTGGAGGAAGGGGGGGAAGTGGGTGGGCGGGTGGCCCCCCCTCCCTCCATCCCCTCTCCTACCTCCAATAGTAACAGTTCATCACCAGTGCTATTATCTTTCAGTCAACAAATCCTTGATATCCCTGATATCCCTGATATCCCTGATATCCCTGATATCCCTGATATCCCTGATATCCCTGATATCCCTGATATCCCTGATATCCCTGATATCCCTGATATCCCTGATATCCCTGATATCCCTGATATCCCTGATATCCCTGATATCCCTGATATCCCTGATATCCCTGATATCCCTGATATCCTTGATATCCCTGATATCCTTGATATCCCTGATATGCTTGATATCCCTGATATCCCTGATATCCCTGATATCCCTGATATCCCTGATATCCTTGATATCCCTGATATTCCTGATATTCCTGATATCCCTGATATCCCTGATATCCCTGATATCCCTGATATCCCTGATATCCCTGATATCCCTGATATCCCTGATATCCCTGATATCCTTGATATCCCTGATATTCCTGATATTCCTGATATCCCTGATATCCCTGATATCCCTGATATCCCTGATATCCCTCATATCCCTGATATCCCTGATATCCCTGATATTCCTAATATCCCTGACGTCCTTGATATCCCTGATATCCCTGATATCCTTGATATCCCTGATATCCCTGATATCCCTGATGTCCCTGATATCCCTGATTTCCCTGATATCCTTGATATCCCTGATATCCTCGATATCCCTGCTATCCCTGATATCCCTGATATCCCTGATATCCCTGATATCCCTGATATCCCTGATATCCTTGATATCCCTGATATCCTTGATATCCCTGATATCCTTGATATCCCTGATATCCTTGATATCCCTGATATCCTTGATATCCCTGATATCCTTGATATCCCTGATATCCTTGATATCCCTGATATCCTTGATATCCCTGATATCCTTGATATCCCTGATATCCTTGATATCCCTGATATCCTTGATATCCCTGATATCCTTGATATCCCTGATATCCTTGATATCCCTGATATCCCTGATATCCCTGATATCCCTGATATCCCTGATATTCTTGATATCCCTGATATCCCTGATATCCCTGATATCCCTGATATCCCTGATATCCCTGATATCCCTGATATTCTTGATATCCCTGATATCCTTGATATCCTTGATATCCTTGATATCCCTGATATCCCTGATATCCCTGATGTCCCTGATATCCCTGATTTCCCTGATATCCTTGATATCCCTGATATCCTCGATATCCCTGCTATCCCTGATATCCCTGATATCCCTGATATCCCTGATATCCCTGATATCCCTGATATCCTTGATATCCCTGATATCCTTGATATCCCTGATATCCTTGATATCCCTGATATCCTTGATATCCCTGATATCCTTGATATCCCTGATATCCTTGATATCCCTGTTATCCTTGATATCCCTGATATCCCTGATATCCCTGATATCCCTGATATCCCTGATATTCTTGATATCCCTGATATCCCTGATATCCCTGATATCCCTGATATCCCTGATATCCCTGATATCCCTGATATTCTTGATATCCCTGATATCCTTGATATCCTTGATATCCTTGATATCCCTGATATCCCTGATATCCCTGATGTCCCTGATATCCCTGATTTCCCTGATATCCTTGATATCCCTGATATCCTCGATATCCCTGCTATCCCTGATATCCCTGATATCCCTGATATCCCTGATATCCCTGATATCCCTGATATCCTTGATATCCCTGATATCCTTGATATCCCTGATATCCTTGATATCCCTGATATCCTTGATATCCCTGATATCCTTGATATCCCTGATATCCTTGATATCCCTGATATCCTTGATATCCCTGATATCCTTGATATCCCTGATATCCTTGATATCCCTGCTATCCCTGATATCCCTGATATCCCTGATATCCCTGATATCCTTGATATCCCTGATATCCTTGATATCCCTGATATCCTTGATATCCCTGATATCCTTGATATCCCTGATATCCTTGATATCCCTGATATCCTTGATATCCCTGATATCCTTGATATCCCTGATATCCTTGATATCCCTGATATCCTTGATATCCCTGATATCCTTGATATCCCTGATATCCTTGATATCCCTGATATCCTTGATATCCCTGATATCCTTGATATCCCTGATATCCCTGATATCCCTGATATCCCTGATATCCCTGATATTCTTGATATCCCTGATATCCCTGATATCCCTGATATCCCTGATATCCCTGATATCCCTGATATCCCTGATATTCTTGATATCCCTGATATCCTTGATATCCTTGATATCCTTGATATCCCTGATATCCCTGATATCCCTGATGTCCCTGATATCCCTGATTTCCCTGATATCCTTGATATCCCTGATATCCTCGATATCCCTGCTATCCCTGATATCCCTGATATCCCTGATATCCCTGATATCCCTGATATCCCTGATATCCTTGATATCCCTGATATCCTTGATATCCCTGATATCCTTGATATCCCTGATATCCTTGATATCCCTGATATCCTTGATATCCCTGATATCCTTGATATCCCTGATATCCTTGATATCCCTGATATCCTTGATATCCCTGATATCCTTGATATCCCTGATATCCCTGATATCCCTGATATCCCTGATATCCCTGATATCCCTGATATCCCTGATATCCCTGATATCCCTGATATTCTTGATATCCCTGATATCCCTGATATCCCTGATATCCCTGATATCCCTGATATCCCTGATATCCCTGATATTCTTGATATCCCTGATATCCTTGATATCCTTGATATCCTTGATATCCCTGATATCCCTGATATCCCTGATGTCCCTGATATCCCTGATTTCCCTGATATCCTTGATATCCCTGATATCCTCGATATCCCTGCTATCCCTGATATCCCTGATATCCCTGATATCCCTGATATCCCTGATATCCCTGATATCCTTGATATCCCTGATATCCTTGATATCCCTGATATCCTTGATATCCCTGATATCCTTGATATCCCTGATATCCTTGATATCCCTGATATCCTTGATATCCCTGATATCCTTGATATCCCTGATATCCTTGATATCCCTGCTATCCCTGATATCCCTGATATCCCTGATATCCCTGATATCCCTGATATCCCTGATATCCTTGATATCCCTGATATCCTTGATATCCCTGATATCCTTGATATCCCTGATATCCTTGATATCCCTGATATCCTTGATATCCCTGATATCCTTGATATCCCTGATATCCTTGATATCCCTGATATCCTTGATATCCCTGATATCCTTGATATCCCTGATATCCTTGATATCCCTGATATCCTTGATATCCCTGATATCCTTGATATCCCTGATATCCTTGATATCCCTGATATCCCTGATATCCCTGATATCCCTGATATCCCTGATATTCTTGATATCCCTGATATCCCTGATATCCCTGATATCCCTGATATCCCTGATATCCCTGATATCCCTGATATCCCTGATATCCCTGATATTCTTGATATCCCTGATATCCTTGATATCCTTGATATCCTTGATATCCCTGATATCCCTGATATCCCTGATGTCCCTGATATCCCTGATTTCCCTGATATCCTTGATATCCCTGATATCCTCGATATCCCTGCTATCCCTGATATCCCTGATATCCCTGATATCCCTGATATCCCTGATATCCCTGATATCCTTGATATCCCTGCTATCCCTGATATCCCTGATATCCCTGATATCCCTGATATCCCTGATATCCCTGATATCCCTGATATCCCTGATATCCTTGATATCCCTGATATCCTTGATATCCCTGATATCCTTGATATCCCTGATATCCTTGATATCCCTGATATCCCTGATATCCCTGATATCCCTGATATCCCTGATATCCCTGATATCCCTGATATCCCTGATATCCCTGCTATCCCTGATATCCCTGATATCCCTGATATCCCTGATATCCTTGATATCCCTGATATCCTTGATATCCCTGATATCCTTGATATCCCTGATATCCTTGATATCCCTGATATCCTTGATATCCCTGATATCCTTGATATCCCTGATATCCTTGATATCCCTGATATCCCTGATATCCCTGATATCCCTGATATCCCTGATATCCCTGATATCCCTGATATCCCTGATATCCCTGATATCCCTGAGATCCCTGATATCCCTGATATCCCTGATATCCCTGATATCCCTGATATCCCTGATATCCCTGATATCCCTGATATCCTTGATATCCCTGATATCCTTGATATCCCTGATATCCCTGATATCCCTGATATCCCTGATATCCCTGATATTCTTGATATCCCTGATATCCCTGATATCCCTGATATCCCTGATATCCCTGATATTCTTGATATCCCTGATATCCTTGATATCCTTGATATCCTTGATATCCCTGATATCCCTGATATCCCTGATGTCCCTGATATCCCTGATTTCCCTGATATCCTTGATATCCCTGATATCCTCGATATCCCTGCTATCCCTGATATCCCTGATATCCCTGATATCCCTGATATCCTTGATATCCCTGATATCCTCGATATCCCTGCTATCCCTGATATCCCTGATATCCCTGATATCCCTGATATCCCTGATATCCCTGATATCCTTGATATCCCTGATATCCTTGATATCCCTGATATCCTTGATATCCCTGATATCCTTGATATCCCTGATATCCTTGATATCCCTGATATCCTTGATATCCCTGATATCCTTGATATCCCTGATATCCTTGATATCCCTGATATCCTTGATATCCCTGATATCCTTGATATCCCTGATATCCTTGATATCCCTGATATCCTTGATATCCCTGATATCCTTGATATCCCTGATATCCCTGATATCCCTGATATCCCTGATATCCCTGATATCCTTGATATCCCTGATATCCTTGATATCCCTGATATCCTTGATATCCCTGATATCCTTGATATCCCTGATATCCCTGATATCCCTGATATCCCTGATATCCCTGATATCCCTGATATCCCTGATATCCCTGATATCCCTGATATCCCTGATATCCCTGATATTCTTGATATCCCTGATATCCCTGATATCCCTGATATCCCTGATATCCCTGATATCCCTGATATCCCTGATATTCTTGATATCCCTGATATCCTTGATATCCTTGATATCCCTGATATCCCTGATATCCCTGATATCCCTGATGTCCCTGATATCCCTGATTTCCCTGATATCCGTGATATCCCTGATATCCTCGATATCCCTGCTATCCCTGATATCCCTGATATCCCTGATATCCCTGATATCCCTGATATCCCTGATATCCCTGATATCCCTGATATCCTTGATATCCCTGATATCCTTGATATCCCTGATATCCTTGATATCCCTGATATCCTTGATATCCCTGATATCCTTGATATCCCTGATATCCTTGATATCCCTGATATCCCTGATATCCCTGCTATCCCTGATATCCCTGATATCCCTGATATCCCTGATATCCCTGATATCCCTGATATCCCTGATATCCCTGATATCCCTGATATCCCTGATATCCCTGATATCCTTGATATCCCTGATATCCTTGATATCCCTGATATCCCTGATATCCCTGATATCCCTGATATCCCTGATATCCCTGATATCCCTGATATCCCTGATATCCTCAATATCCCTGCTATCCCTGATATCCCTGATATCCCTGATATCCCTGATATCCCTGATATCCCTGATATCCTTGATATCCCTGATATCCCTGATATCCTTGATATCCCTGATATCCTTGATATCCCTGATATCCTTGATATCCCTGATATCCCTGATATCCCTGATATCCCTGATATCCCTGATATCCCTGATATCCCTGATATCCCTGATATCCTCGATATCCCTGCTATCCCTGATATCCCTGATATCCCTGATATCCCTGATATCCCTGATATCCCTGATATCCCTGATATCCCTGATATCCTTGATATCCCTGATGTCCCTGATATCCTTGATATCCTTGATATCCCTGATATCCTTGATATCCCTGATATCCTTGATATCCCTGATATCCTTGATATCCCTGATATCCTTGATATGTTACTATTGGAGGTAGGAGAGGGGATGGAGGGAGGGGGGGCCACCCGCCCACCCACTTCCCCCCCTTCCTCCAGGGGGTTACTTGGACTAGTTCCACTGCTTGTAAGATTATTCATCCAAGTAACCCCCTGGAGGAAGGGGGGGAAGTGGGTGGGCGGGTGGCCCCCCCTCCCTCCATCCCCTCTCCTACCTCCAATAGTAACAGTTCATCACCAGTGCTATTATCTTTCAGTCAACAAATCCTTGATATCCCTGATATCCCTGATATCCCTGATATCCCTGATATCCCTGATATCCCTGATATCCCTGATATCCCTGATATCCCTGATATCCCTGATATCCCTGATATCCCTGATATCCCTGATATCCCTGATATCCCTGATATCCCTGATATCCCTGATATCCCTGATATCCCTGATATCCCTGATATCCTTGATATCCCTGATATCCTTGATATCCCTGATATGCTTGATATCCCTGATATCCCTGATATCCCTGATATCCCTGATATCCCTGATATCCTTGATATCCCTGATATTCCTGATATTCCTGATATCCCTGATATCCCTGATATCCCTGATATCCCTGATATCCCTGATATCCCTGATATCCCTGATATCCCTGATATCCCTGATATCCTTGATATCCCTGATATTCCTGATATTCCTGATATCCCTGATATCCCTGATATCCCTGATATCCCTGATATCCCTCATATCCCTGATATCCCTGATATCCCTGATATTCCTAATATCCCTGACGTCCTTGATATCCCTGATATCCCTGATATCCTTGATATCCCTGATATCCCTGATATCCCTGATGTCCCTGATATCCCTGATTTCCCTGATATCCTTGATATCCCTGATATCCTCGATATCCCTGCTATCCCTGATATCCCTGATATCCCTGATATCCCTGATATCCCTGATATCCCTGATATCCTTGATATCCCTGATATCCTTGATATCCCTGATATCCTTGATATCCCTGATATCCTTGATATCCCTGATATCCTTGATATCCCTGATATCCTTGATATCCCTGATATCCTTGATATCCCTGATATCCTTGATATCCCTGATATCCTTGATATCCCTGATATCCTTGATATCCCTGATATCCTTGATATCCCTGATATCCTTGATATCCCTGATATCCTTGATATCCCTGATATCCCTGATATCCCTGATATCCCTGATATCCCTGATATTCTTGATATCCCTGATATCCCTGATATCCCTGATATCCCTGATATCCCTGATATCCCTGATATCCCTGATATTCTTGATATCCCTGATATCCTTGATATCCTTGATATCCTTGATATCCCTGATATCCCTGATATCCCTGATGTCCCTGATATCCCTGATTTCCCTGATATCCTTGATATCCCTGATATCCTCGATATCCCTGCTATCCCTGATATCCCTGATATCCCTGATATCCCTGATATCCCTGATATCCCTGATATCCTTGATATCCCTGATATCCTTGATATCCCTGATATCCTTGATATCCCTGATATCCTTGATATCCCTGATATCCTTGATATCCCTGATATCCTTGATATCCCTGTTATCCTTGATATCCCTGATATCCCTGATATCCCTGATATCCCTGATATCCCTGATATTCTTGATATCCCTGATATCCCTGATATCCCTGATATCCCTGATATCCCTGATATCCCTGATATCCCTGATATCCCTGATATCCCTGATATCCCTGATATCCCTGATATCCCTGATATTCTTGATATCCCTGATATCCTTGATATCCTTGATATCCTTGATATCCCTGATATCCCTGATATCCCTGATGTCCCTGATATCCCTGATTTCCCTGATATCCTTGATATCCCTGATATCCTCGATATCCCTGCTATCCCTGATATCCCTGATATCCCTGATATCCCTGATATCCCTGATATCCCTGATATCCTTGATATCCCTGATATCCTTGATATCCCTGATATCCTTGATATCCCTGATATCCTTGATATCCCTGATATCCTTGATATCCCTGATATCCTTGATATCCCTGATATCCTTGATATCCCTGATATCCTTGATATCCCTGATATCCTTGATATCCCTGCTATCCCTGATATCCCTGATATCCCTGATATCCCTGATATCCTTGATATCCCTGATATCCTTGATATCCCTGATATCCTTGATATCCCTGATATCCTTGATATCCCTGATATCCTTGATATCCCTGATATCCTTGATATCCCTGATATCCTTGATATCCCTGATATCCTTGATATCCCTGATATCCTTGATATCCCTGATATCCTTGATATCCCTGATATCCTTGATATCCCTGATATCCTTGATATCCCTGATATCCCTGATATCCCTGATATCCCTGATATCCCTGATATTCTTGATATCCCTGATATCCCTGATATCCCTGATATCCCTGATATCCCTGATATTCTTGATATCCCTGATATCCTTGATATCCTTGATATCCTTGATATCCCTGATATCCCTGATATCCCTGATGTCCCTGATATCCCTGATTTCCCTGATATCCTTGATATCCCTGATATCCTCGATATCCCTGCTATCCCTGATATCCCTGATATCCCTGATATCCCTGATATCCCTGATATCCCTGATATCCTTGATATCCCTGATATCCTTGATATCCCTGATATCCTTGATATCCCTGATATCCTTGATATCCCTGATATCCTTGATATCCCTGATATCCTTGATATCCCTGATATCCTTGATATCCCTGATATCCTTGATATCCCTGATATCCTTGATATCCCTGATATCCCTGATATCCCTGATATCCCTGATATCCCTGATATCCCTGATATCCCTGATATCCCTGATATCCCTGATATTCTTGATATCCCTGATATCCCTGATATCCCTGATATCCCTGATATCCCTGATATCCCTGATATCCCTGATATTCTTGATATCCCTGATATCCTTGATATCCTTGATATCCTTGATATCCCTGATATCCCTGATATCCCTGATGTCCCTGATATCCCTGATTTCCCTGATATCCTTGATATCCCTGATATCCTCGATATCCCTGCTATCCCTGATATCCCTGATATCCCTGATATCCCTGATATCCCTGATATCCCTGATATCCTTGATATCCCTGATATCCTTGATATCCCTGATATCCTTGATATCCCTGATATCCTTGATATCCCTGATATCCTTGATATCCCTGATATCCTTGATATCCCTGATATCCTTGATATCCCTGCTATCCCTGATATCCCTGATATCCCTGATATCCCTGATATCCCTGATATCCCTGATATCCTTGATATCCCTGATATCCTTGATATCCCTGATATCCTTGATATCCCTGATATCCTTGATATCCCTGATATCCTTGATATCCCTGATATCCTTGATATCCCTGATATCCTTGATATCCCTGATATCCTTGATATCCCTGATATCCTTGATATCCCTGATATCCTTGATATCCCTGATATCCTTGATATCCCTGATATCCTTGATATCCCTGATATCCTTGATATCCCTGATATCCCTGATATCCCTGATATCCCTGATATCCCTGATATTCTTGATATCCCTGATATCCCTGATATCCCTGATATCCCTGATATCCCTGATATCCCTGATATCCCTGATATCCCTGATATCCCTGATATTCTTGATATCCCTGATATCCTTGATATCCTTGATATCCTTGATATCCCTGATATCCCTGATATCCCTGATGTCCCTGATATCCCTGATTTCCCTGATATCCTTGATATCCCTGATATCCTCGATATCCCTGCTATCCCTGATATCCCTGATATCCCTGATATCCCTGATATCCCTGATATCCCTGATATCCTTGATATCCCTGATATCCTTGATATCCCTGATATCCTTGATATCCCTGATATCCTTGATATCCCTGATATCCTTGATATCCCTGATATCCTTGATATCCCTGATATCCTTGATATCCCTGATATCCTTGATATCCCTGATATCCTTGATATCCCTGATATCCTTGATATCCCTGATATCCTTGATATCCCTGATATCCTTGATATCCCTGATATCCCTGATATCCCTGATATCCCTGATATCCCTGATATCCCTGATATCCCTGCTATCCCTGATATCCCTGATATCCCTGATATCCCTGATATCCCTGATATCCCTGATATCCTTGATATCCCTGATATCCTTGATATCCCTGATATCCTTGATATCCCTGATATCCTTGATATCCCTGATATCCTTGATATCCCTGATATCCCTGATATCCCTGATATCCCTGATATCCCTGATATCCCTGATATCCCTGATATCCCTGATATCCCTGCTATCCCTGATATCCCTGATATCCCTGATATCCCTGATATCCTTGATATCCCTGATATCCTTGATATCCCTGATATCCTTGATATCCCTGATATCCTTGATATCCCTGATATCCTTGATATCCCTGATATCCTTGATATCCCTGATATCCTTGATATCCCTGATATCCCTGATATCCCTGATATCCCTGATATCCCTGATATCCCTGATATCCCTGATATCCCTGATATCCCTGATATCCCTGAGATCCCTGATATCCCTGATATCCCTGATATCCCTGATATCCCTGATATCCCTGATATCCCTGATATCCCTGATATCCTTGATATCCCTGATATCCTTGATATCCCTGATATCCCTGATATCCCTGATATCCCTGATATCCCTGATATTCTTGATATCCCTGATATCCCTGATATCCCTGATATCCCTGATATCCCTGATATTCTTGATATCCCTGATATCCTTGATATCCTTGATATCCTTGATATCCCTGATATCCCTGATATCCCTGATGTCCCTGATATCCCTGATTTCCCTGATATCCTTGATATCCCTGATATCCTCGATATCCCTGCTATCCCTGATATCCCTGATATCCCTGATATCCCTGATATCCCTGATATCCCTGATATCCTTGATATCCCTGATATCCTTGATATCCCTGATATCCTTGATATCCCTGATATCCTTGATATCCCTGATATCCTTGATATCCCTGATATCCTTGATATCCCTGATATCCTTGATATCCCTGATATCCCTGATATCCCTGATATCCCTGATATCCCTGATATCCCTGATATCCCTGATATCCCTGATATCCCTGATATCCCTGATATCCCTGATATCCCTGATATCCCTGATATCCCTGATATCCCTGATATCCCTGATATCCCTGATATCCCTGATATCCCTGATATCCCTGATATCCCTGATATCCCTGATATCCCTGATATCCTTGATATCCCTGATATCCTTGATATCCCTGATATGCTTGATATCCCTGATATCCCTGATATCCCTGATATCCCTGATATCCCTGATATCCTTGATATCCCTGATATTCCTGATATTCCTGATATCCCTGATATCCCTGATATCCCTGATATCCCTGATATCCCTGATATCCCTGATATCCCTGATATCCCTGATATCCCTGATATCCCTGATATCCTTGATATCCCTGATATTCCTGATATTCCTGATATCCCTGATATCCCTGATATCCCTGATATCCCTGATATCCCTCATATCCCTGATATCCCTGATATCCCTGATATTCCTAATATCCCTGACGTCCTTGATATCCCTGATATCCCTGATATCCTTGATATCCCTGATATCCCTGATATCCCTGATGTCCCTGATATCCCTGATTTCCCTGATATCCTTGATATCCCTGATATCCTCGATATCCCTGCTATCCCTGATATCCCTGATATCCCTGATATCCCTGATATCCCTGATATCCCTGATATCCTTGATATCCCTGATATCCTTGATATCCCTGATATCCTTGATATCCCTGATATCCTTGATATCCCTGATATCCTTGATATCCCTGATATCCTTGATATCCCTGATATCCTTGATATCCCTGATATCCTTGATATCCCTGATATCCTTGATATCCCTGATATCCTTGATATCCCTGATATCCCTGATATCCCTGATATCCCTGATATCCCTGATATCCCTGATATCCCTGATATCCCTGATATCCCTGATATTCTTGATATCCCTGATATCCCTGATATCCCTGATATCCCTGATATCCCTGATATCCCTGATATCCCTGATATTCTTGATATCCCTGATATCCTTGATATCCTTGATATCCTTGATATCCCTGATATCCCTGATATCCCTGATGTCCCTGATATCCCTGATTTCCCTGATATCCTTGATATCCCTGATATCCTCGATATCCCTGCTATCCCTGATATCCCTGCTATCCCTGATATCCCTGATATCCCTGATATCCCTGATATCCCTGATATCCCTGATATCCTTGATATCCCTGATATCCTTGATATCCCTGATATCCTTGATATCCCTGATATCCTTGATATCCCTGATATCCTTGATATCCCTGATATCCTTGATATCCCTGATATCCTTGATATCCCTGATATCCTTGATATCCCTGCTATCCCTGATATCCCTGATATCCCTGATATCCCTGATATCCCTGATATCCCTGATATCCGTGATATCCCTGATATCCTTGATATCCCTGATATCCTTGATATCCCTGATATCCTTGATATCCCTGATATCCTTGATATCCCTGATATCCTTGATATCCCTGATATCCTTGATATCCCTGATATCCTTGATATCCCTGATATCCTTGATATCCCTGATATCCTTGATATCCCTGATATCCTTGATATCCCTGATATCCTTGATATCCCTGATATCCTTGATATCCCTGATATCCCTGATATCCCTGATATCCCTGATATCCCTGATATTCTTGATATCCCTGATATCCCTGATATCCCTGATATCCCTGATATCCCTGATATCCCTGATATCCCTGATATTCTTGATATCCCTGATATCCTTGATATCCTTGATATCCTTGATATCCCTGATATCCCTGATATCCCTGATGTCCCTGATATCCCTGATTTCCCTGATATCCTTGATATCCCTGATATCCTCGATATCCCTGCTATCCCTGATATCCCTGATATCCCTGATATCCCTGATATCCCTGATATCCCTGATATCCTTGATATCCCTGATATCCTTGATATCCCTGATATCCTTGATATCCCTGATATCCTTGATATCCCTGATATCCTTGATATCCCTGATATCCTTGATATCCCTGATATCCTTGATATCCCTGATATCCTTGATATCCCTGATATCCTTGATATCCCTGATATCCTTGATATCCCTGATATCCTTGATATCCCTGATATCCCTGATATCCCTGATATCCCTGATATCCCTGATATCCCTGATATCCCTGCTATCCCTGATATCCCTGATATCCCTGATATCCCTGATATCCCTGATATCCCTGATATCCTTGATATCCCTGATATCCTTGATATCCCTGATATCCTTGATATCCCTGATATCCTTGATATCCCTGATATCCTTGATATCCCTGATATCCCTGATATCCCTGATATCCCTGATATCCCTGATATCCCTGATATCCCTGCTATCCCTGATATCCCTGATATCCCTGATATCCCTGATATCCTTGATATCCCTGATATCCTTGATATCCCTGATATCCTTGATATCCCTGATATCCCTGATATCCCTGATATCCCTGATATCCCTGATATCCCTGATATCCCTGATATCCCTGATATCCTCGATATCCCTGCTATCCCTGATATCCCTGATATCCCTGATATCCCTGATATCCCTGATATTCTTGATATCCCTGATATCCCTGATATCCCTGATATCCCTGATATCCCTGATATCCCTGATATCCCTGATATTCTTGATATCCCTGATATCCTTGATATCCTTGATATCCCTGATATCCCTGATATCCCTGATATCCCTGATGTCCCTGATATCCCTGATTTCCCTGATATCCTTGATATCCCTGATATCCTCGATATCCCTGCTATCCCTGATATCCCTGATATCCCTGATATCCCTGATATCCCTGATATCCCTGATATCCCTGATATCCCTGATATCCTTGATATCCCTGATATCCTTGATATCCCTGATATCCTTGATATCCCTGATATCCTTGATATCCCTGATATCCTTGATATCCCTGATATCCTTGATATCCCTGATATCCCTGATATCCCTGCTATCCCTGATATCCCTGATATCCCTGATATCCCTGATATCCCTGATATCCCTGATATCCCTGATATCCCTGATATCCCTGATATCCCTGATATCCCTGATATCCCTGATATCCCTGATATCCCTGATATCCTTGATATCCCTGATATCCTTGATATCCCTGATATCCTTGATATCCCTGATATCCTTGATATCCCTGATATCCTTGATATCCCTGATATCCTTGATATCCCTGATATCCTTGATATCCCTGATATCCCTGATATCCCTGATATCCCTGATATCCCTGATATCCCTGATATCCCTGATATCCCTGATATCCCTGATATCCCTGATATCCCTGATATCCCTGATATCCCTGATATCCCTGATATCCCTGATATCCCTGATATCCTTGATATCCCTGATATCCTTGATATCCCTGATATGCTTGATATCCCTGATATCCCTGATATCCCTGATATCCCTGATATCCCTGATATCCTTGATATCCCTGATATTCCTGATATTCCTGATATCCCTGATATCCCTGATATCCCTGATATCCCTGATATCCCTGATATCCCTGATATCCCTGATATCCCTGATATCCCTGATATCCTTGATATCCCTGATATTCCTGATATTCCTGATATCCCTGATATCCCTGATATCCCTGATATCCCTGATATCCCTCATATCCCTGATATCCCTGATATCCCTGATATTCCTAATATCCCTGACGTCCTTGATATCCCTGATATCCCTGATATCCTTGATATCCCTGATATCCCTGATATCCCTGATGTCCCTGATATCCCTGATTTCCCTGATATCCTTGATATCCCTGATATCCTCGATATCCCTGCTATCCCTGATATCCCTGATATCCCTGATATCCCTGATATCCCTGATATCCCTGATATCCTTGATATCCCTGATATCCTTGATATCCCTGATATCCTTGATATCCCTGATATCCTTGATATCCCTGATATCCTTGATATCCCTGATATCCTTGATATCCCTGATATCCTTGATATCCCTGATATCCTTGATATCCCTGATATCCTTGATATCCCTGATATCCTTGATATCCCTGATATCCTTGATATCCCTGATATCCTTGATATCCCTGATATCCTTGATATCCCTGATATCCCTGATATCCCTGATATCCCTGATATCCCTGATATTCTTGATATCCCTGATATCCCTGATATCCCTGATATCCCTGATATCCCTGATATCCCTGATATCCCTGATATTCTTGATATCCCTGATATCCTTGATATCCTTGATATCCTTGATATCCCTGATATCCCTGATATCCCTGATGTCCCTGATATCCCTGATTTCCCTGATATCCTTGATATCCCTGATATCCTCGATATCCCTGCTATCCCTGATATCCCTGATATCCCTGATATCCCTGATATCCCTGATATCCCTGATATCCTTGATATCCCTGATATCCTTGATATCCCTGATATCCTTGATATCCCTGATATCCTTGATATCCCTGATATCCTTGATATCCCTGATATCCTTGATATCCCTGTTATCCTTGATATCCCTGATATCCCTGATATCCCTGATATCCCTGATATCCCTGATATTCTTGATATCCCTGATATCCCTGATATCCCTGATATCCCTGATATCCCTGATATCCCTGATATCCCTGATATTCTTGATATCCCTGATATCCTTGATATCCTTGATATCCTTGATATCCCTGATATCCCTGATATCCCTGATGTCCCTGATATCCCTGATTTCCCTGATATCCTTGATATCCCTGATATCCTCGATATCCCTGCTATCCCTGATATCCCTGATATCCCTGATATCCCTGATATCCCTGATATCCCTGATATCCTTGATATCCCTGATATCCTTGATATCCCTGATATCCTTGATATCCCTGATATCCTTGATATCCCTGATATCCTTGATATCCCTGATATCCTTGATATCCCTGATATCCTTGATATCCCTGATATCCTTGATATCCCTGATATCCTTGATATCCCTGCTATCCCTGATATCCCTGATATCCCTGATATCCCTGATATCCTTGATATCCCTGATATCCTTGATATCCCTGATATCCTTGATATCCCTGATATCCTTGATATCCCTGATATCCTTGATATCCCTGATATCCTTGATATCCCTGATATCCTTGATATCCCTGATATCCTTGATATCCCTGATATCCTTGATATCCCTGATATCCTTGATATCCCTGATATCCTTGATATCCCTGATATCCTTGATATCCCTGATATCCTTGATATCCCTGATATCCCTGATATCCCTGATATCCCTGATATCCCTGATATTCTTGATATCCCTGATATCCCTGATATCCCTGATATCCCTGATATCCCTGATATCCCTGATATCCCTGATATTCTTGATATCCCTGATATCCTTGATATCCTTGATATCCTTGATATCCCTGATATCCCTGATATCCCTGATGTCCCTGATATCCCTGATTTCCCTGATATCCTTGATATCCCTGATATCCTCGATATCCCTGCTATCCCTGATATCCCTGATATCCCTGATATCCCTGATATCCCTGATATCCCTGATATCCTTGATATCCCTGATATCCTTGATATCCCTGATATCCTTGATATCCCTGATATCCTTGATATCCCTGATATCCTTGATATCCCTGATATCCTTGATATCCCTGATATCCTTGATATCCCTGATATCCTTGATATCCCTGATATCCTTGATATCCCTGATATCCCTGATATCCCTGATATCCCTGATATCCCTGATATCCCTGATATCCCTGATATCCCTGATATCCCTGATATTCTTGATATCCCTGATATCCCTGATATCCCTGATATCCCTGATATCCCTGATATCCCTGATATCCCTGATATTCTTGATATCCCTGATATCCTTGATATCCTTGATATCCTTGATATCCCTGATATCCCTGATATCCCTGATGTCCCTGATATCCCTGATTTCCCTGATATCCTTGATATCCCTGATATCCTCGATATCCCTGCTATCCCTGATATCCCTGATATCCCTGATATCCCTGATATCCCTGATATCCCTGATATCCTTGATATCCCTGATATCCTTGATATCCCTGATATCCTTGATATCCCTGATATCCTTGATATCCCTGATATCCTTGATATCCCTGATATCCTTGATATCCCTGATATCCTTGATATCCCTGCTATCCCTGATATCCCTGATATCCCTGATATCCCTGATATCCCTGATATCCCTGATATCCTTGATATCCCTGATATCCTTGATATCCCTGATATCCTTGATATCCCTGATATCCTTGATATCCCTGATATCCTTGATATCCCTGATATCCTTGATATCCCTGATATCCTTGATATCCCTGATATCCTTGATATCCCTGATATCCTTGATATCCCTGATATCCTTGATATCCCTGATATCCTTGATATCCCTGATATCCTTGATATCCCTGATATCCTTGATATCCCTGATATCCCTGATATCCCTGATATCCCTGATATCCCTGATATTCTTGATATCCCTGATATCCCTGATATCCCTGATATCCCTGATATCCCTGATATCCCTGATATCCCTGATATCCCTGATATCCCTGATATTCTTGATATCCCTGATATCCTTGATATCCTTGATATCCTTGATATCCCTGATATCCCTGATATCCCTGATGTCCCTGATATCCCTGATTTCCCTGATATCCTTGATATCCCTGATATCCTCGATATCCCTGCTATCCCTGATATCCCTGATATCCCTGATATCCCTGATATCCCTGATATCCCTGATATCCTTGATATCCCTGATATCCTTGATATCCCTGATATCCTTGATATCCCTGATATCCTTGATATCCCTGATATCCTTGATATCCCTGATATCCTTGATATCCCTGATATCCTTGATATCCCTGATATCCTTGATATCCCTGATATCCTTGATATCCCTGATATCCTTGATATCCCTGATATCCTTGATATCCCTGATATCCTTGATATCCCTGATATCCCTGATATCCCTGATATCCCTGATATCCCTGATATCCCTGATATCCCTGCTATCCCTGATATCCCTGATATCCCTGATATCCCTGATATCCCTGATATCCCTGATATCCTTGATATCCCTGATATCCTTGATATCCCTGATATCCTTGATATCCCTGATATCCTTGATATCCCTGATATCCTTGATATCCCTGATATCCCTGATATCCCTGATATCCCTGATATCCCTGATATCCCTGATATCCCTGATATCCCTGATATCCCTGCTATCCCTGATATCCCTGATATCCCTGATATCCCTGATATCCTTGATATCCCTGATATCCTTGATATCCCTGATATCCTTGATATCCCTGATATCCTTGATATCCCTGATATCCTTGATATCCCTGATATCCTTGATATCCCTGATATCCTTGATATCCCTGATATCCCTGATATCCCTGATATCCCTGATATCCCTGATATCCCTGATATCCCTGATATCCCTGATATCCCTGATATCCCTGAGATCCCTGATATCCCTGATATCCCTGATATCCCTGATATCCCTGATATCCCTGATATCCCTGATATCCCTGATATCCTTGATATCCCTGATATCCTTGATATCCCTGATATCCCTGATATCCCTGATATCCCTGATATCCCTGATATTCTTGATATCCCTGATATCCCTGATATCCCTGATATCCCTGATATCCCTGATATTCTTGATATCCCTGATATCCTTGATATCCTTGATATCCTTGATATCCCTGATATCCCTGATATCCCTGATGTCCCTGATATCCCTGATTTCCCTGATATCCTTGATATCCCTGATATCCTCGATATCCCTGCTATCCCTGATATCCCTGATATCCCTGATATCCCTGATATCCCTGATATCCCTGATATCCTTGATATCCCTGATATCCTTGATATCCCTGATATCCTTGATATCCCTGATATCCTTGATATCCCTGATATCCTTGATATCCCTGATATCCTTGATATCCCTGATATCCTTGATATCCCTGATATCCCTGATATCCCTGATATCCCTGATATCCCTGATATCCCTGATATCCCTGATATCCCTGATATCCCTGATATCCCTGATATCCCTGATATCCCTGATATCCCTGATATCCCTGATATCCCTGATATCCCTGATATCCCTGATATCCCTGATATCCCTGATATCCCTGATATCCCTGATATCCCTGATATCCCTGATATCCTTGATATCCCTGATATCCTTGATATCCCTGATATGCTTGATATCCCTGATATCCCTGATATCCCTGATATCCCTGATATCCCTGATATCCTTGATATCCCTGATATTCCTGATATTCCTGATATCCCTGATATCCCTGATATCCCTGATATCCCTGATATCCCTGATATCCCTGATATCCCTGATATCCCTGATATCCCTGATATCCCTGATATCCTTGATATCCCTGATATTCCTGATATTCCTGATATCCCTGATATCCCTGATATCCCTGATATCCCTGATATCCCTCATATCCCTGATATCCCTGATATCCCTGATATTCCTAATATCCCTGACGTCCTTGATATCCCTGATATCCCTGATATCCTTGATATCCCTGATATCCCTGATATCCCTGATGTCCCTGATATCCCTGATTTCCCTGATATCCTCGATATCCCTGCTATCCCTGATATCCCTGATATCCCTGATATCCCTGATATCCCTGATATCCCTGATATCCTTGATATCCCTGATATCCTTGATATCCCTGATATCCTTGATATCCCTGATATCCTTGATATCCCTGATATCCTTGATATCCCTGATATCCTTGATATCCCTGATATCCTTGATATCCCTGATATCCTTGATATCCCTGATATCCTTGATATCCCTGATATCCTTGATATCCCTGATATCCCTGATATCCCTGATATCCCTGATATCCCTGATATCCCTGATATCCCTGATATCCCTGATATCCCTGATATTCTTGATATCCCTGATATCCCTGATATCCCTGATATCCCTGATATCCCTGATATCCCTGATATCCCTGATATTCTTGATATCCCTGATATTCTTGATATCCCTGATATCCTTGATATCCTTGATATCCTTGATATCCCTGATATCCCTGATATCCCTGATGTCCCTGATATCCCTGATTTCCCTGATATCCCTGATATCCCTGATATCCTCGATATCCCTGCTATCCCTGATATCCCTGCTATCCCTGATATCCCTGATATCCCTGATATCCCTGATATCCCTGATATCCCTGATATCCTTGATATCCCTGATATCCTTGATATCCCTGATATCCTTGATATCCCTGATATCCTTGATATCCCTGATATCCTTGATATCCCTGATATCCTTGATATCCCTGATATCCTTGATATCCCTGATATCCTTGATATCCCTGCTATCCCTGATATCCCTGATATCCCTGATATCCCTGATATCCCTGATATCCCTGATATCCGTGATATCCCTGATATCCTTGATATCCCTGATATCCTTGATATCCCTGATATCCTTGATATCCCTGATATCCTTGATATCCCTGATATCCTTGATATCCCTGATATCCTTGATATCCCTGATATCCTTGATATCCCTGATATCCTTGATATCCCTGATATCCTTGATATCCCTGATATCCTTGATATCCCTGATATCCTTGATATCCCTGATATCCTTGATATCCCTGATATCCTTGATATCCCTGATATCCTTGATATCCCTGATATCCCTGATATCCCTGATATCCCTGATATCCCTGATATTCTTGATATCCCTGATATCCCTGATATCCCTGATATCCCTGATATCCCTGATATCCCTGATATCCCTGATATTCTTGATATCCCTGATATCCTTGATATCCTTGATATCCTTGATATCCCTGATATCCCTGATATCCCTGATGTCCCTGATATCCCTGATTTCCCTGATATCCTTGATATCCCTGATATCCTCGATATCCCTGCTATCCCTGATATCCCTGATATCCCTGATATCCCTGATATCCCTGATATCCCTGATATCCTTGATATCCCTGATATCCTTGATATCCCTGATATCCTTGATATCCCTGATATCCTTGATATCCCTGATATCCTTGATATCCCTGATATCCTTGATATCCCTGATATCCTTGATATCCCTGATATCCTTGATATCCCTGATATCCTTGATATCCCTGATATCCTTGATATCCCTGATATCCTTGATATCCCTGATATCCCTGATATCCCTGATATCCCTGATATCCCTGATATCCCTGATATCCCTGCTATCCCTGATATCCCTGATATCCCTGATATCCCTGATATCCCTGATATCCCTGATATCCTTGATATCCCTGATATCCTTGATATCCCTGATATCCTTGATATCCCTGATATCCTTGATATCCCTGATATCCTTGATATCCCTGATATCCCTGATATCCCTGATATCCCTGATATCCCTGATATCCCTGATATCCCTGCTATCCCTGATATCCCTGATATCCCTGATATCCCTGATATCCTTGATATCCCTGATATCCTTGATATCCCTGATATCCTTGATATCCCTGATATCCCTGATATCCCTGATATCCCTGATATCCCTGATATCCCTGATATCCCTGATATCCCTGATATCCTCGATATCCCTGCTATCCCTGATATCCCTGATATCCCTGATATCCCTGATATCCCTGATATTCTTGATATCCCTGATATCCCTGATATCCCTGATATCCCTGATATCCCTGATATCCCTGATATCCCTGATATTCTTGATATCCCTGATATCCTTGATATCCTTGATATCCCTGATATCCCTGATATCCCTGATATCCCTGATGTCCCTGATATCCCTGATTTCCCTGATATCCTTGATATCCCTGATATCCTCGATATCCCTGCTATCCCTGATATCCCTGATATCCCTGATATCCCTGATATCCCTGATATCCCTGATATCCCTGATATCCCTGATATCCTTGATATCCCTGATATCCTTGATATCCCTGATATCCTTGATATCCCTGATATCCTTGATATCCCTGATATCCTTGATATCCCTGATATCCTTGATATCCCTGATATCCCTGATATCCCTGCTATCCCTGATATCCCTGATATCCCTGATATCCCTGATATCCCTGATATCCCTGATATCCCTGATATCCCTGATATCCCTGATATCCCTGATATCCCTGATATCCCTGATATCCCTGATATCCCTGATATCCTTGATATCCCTGATATCCTTGATATCCCTGATATCCTTGATATCCCTGATATCCTTGATATCCCTGATATCCTTGATATCCCTGATATCCTTGATATCCCTGATATCCTTGATATCCCTGATATCCCTGATATCCCTGATATCCCTGATATCCCTGATATCCCTGATATCCCTGATATCCCTGATATCCTCGATATCCCTGCTATCCCTGATATCCCTGATATCCCTGATATCCCTGATATCCCTGATATCCCTGATATCCTTGATATCCCTGATATCCCTGATATCCTTGATATCCCTGATATCCTTGATATCCCTGATATCCTTGATATCCCTGATATCCCTGATATCCCTGATATCCCTGATATCCCTGATATCCCTGATATCCCTGATATCCCTGATATCCTCGATATCCCTGCTATCCCTGATATCCCTGATATCCCTGATATCCCTGATATCCCTGATATCCCTGATATCCTTGATATCCCTGATATCCTTGATATCCCTGATGTCCCTGATATCCTTGATATCCCTGATATCCCTGATATCCCTGATATCCCTGATATCCTTGATATCCCTGATATCCTTGATATCCCTGATATCCTTGATATCCCTGATATCCTTGATATCCCTGATATCCTTGATATCCCTGATATCCTTGATATCCCTGATATCCCTGATATCCCTGATATCCCTGATATCCCTGATATCCCTGATATCCCTGATATCCCTGATATCCTTGATATCCCTGATATCCTTGATATCCCTGATATCCTTGATATCCCTGATATCCTTGATATCCCTGATATCCTTGATATCCCTGATATCCTTGATATGTTACTATTGGAGGTAGGAGAGGGGATGGAGGGAGGGGGGGCCACCCGCCCACTCACTTCCCCCCCTTCCTCCAGGGGGTTACTTGGACTAGTTCCACTGCTTGTAAGATTATTCATCCAAGTAACCCCCTGGAGGAAGGGGGGGAAGTGGGTGGGCGGGTGGCCCCCCCTCCCTCCATCCCCTCTCCTACCTCCAATAGTAACAGTTCATCACCAGTGCTATTATCTTTCAGTCAACAAATCCTTGATATCCCTGATATCCCTGATATCCCTGATATCCCTGATATCCCTGATATCCCTGATATCCCTGATATCCCTGATATCCCTGATATCCCTGATATCCCTGATATCCCTGATATCCCTGATATCCCTGATATCCCTGATATCCCTGATATCCCTGATATCCCTGATATCCCTGATATCCCTGATATCCTTGATATCCCTGATATCCTTGATATCCCTGATATGCTTGATATCCCTGATATCCCTGATATCCCTGATATCCCTGATATCCCTGATATCCTTGATATCCCTGATATTCCTGATATTCCTGATATCCCTGATATCCCTGATATCCCTGATATCCCTGATATCCCTGATATCCCTGATATCCCTGATATCCCTGATATCCCTGATATCCTTGATATCCCTGATATTCCTGATATTCCTGATATCCCTGATATCCCTGATATCCCTGATATCCCTGATATCCCTCATATCCCTGATATCCCTGATATCCCTGATATTCCTAATATCCCTGACGTCCTTGATATCCCTGATATCCCTGATATCCTTGATATCCCTGATATCCCTGATATCCCTGATGTCCCTGATATCCCTGATTTTCCTGATATCCTTGATATCCCTGATATCCTCGATATCCCTGCTATCCCTGATATCCCTGATATCCCTGATATCCCTGATATCCCTGATATCCCTGATATCCTTGATATCCCTGATATCCTTGATATCCCTGATATCCTTGATATCCCTGATATCCTTGATATCCCTGATATCCTTGATATCCCTGATATCCTTGATATCCCTGATATCCTTGATATCCCTGATATCCTTGATATCCCTGATATCCTTGATATCCCTGATATCCTTGATATCCCTGATTTCCTTGATATCCTTGATATCCCTGATATCCTCGATATCCCTGCTATCCCTGATATCCCTGATATCCCTGATATCCCTGATATCCCTGATATCCCTGATATCCTTGATATCCCTGATATCCTTGATGTCCCTGATATCCCTGATTTCCCTGATATCCTTGATATCCCTGATATCCTCGATATCCCTGCTATCCCTGATATCCCTGATATCCCTGATATCCCTGATATCCCTGATATCCCTGATATCCTTGATATCCCTGATATCCTTGATATCCCTGATATCCTTGATATCCCTGATATCCTTGATATCCCTGATATCCTTGATATCCCTGATATCCTTGATATCCCTGATATCCTTGATATCCCTGATATCCTTGATATCCCTGATATCCTTGATATCCCTGATATCCTTGATATCCCTGATATCCCTGATATCCCTGATATCCCTGATATCCCTGATATCCCTGATATCCCTGATATCCCTGATATCCCTGATATTCTTGATATCCCTGATATCCCTGATATCCCTGATATCCCTGATATCCCTGATATCCCTGATATCCCTGATATTCTTGATATCCCTGATATCCTTGATATCCTTGATATCCTTGATATCCCTGATATCCCTGATATCCCTGATGTCCCTGATATCCCTGATTTCCCTGATATCCTTGATATCCCTGATATCCTCGATATCCCTGCTATCCCTGATATCCCTGATATCCCTGATATCCCTGATATCCCTGATATCCCTGATATCCTTGATATCCCTGATATCCTTGATATCCCTGATATCCTTGATATCCCTGATATCCTTGATATCCCTGATATCCTTGATATCCCTGATATCCTTGATATCCCTGATATCCTTGATATCCCTGATATCCTTGATATCCCTGATATCCTTGATATCCCTGCTATCCCTGATATCCCTGATATCCCTGATATCCCTGATATCCCTGATATCCCTGATATCCTTGATATCCCTGATATCCTTGATATCCCTGATATCCTTGATATCCCTGATATCCTTGATATCCCTGATATCCTTGATATCCCTGATATCCTTGATATCCCTGATATCCTTGATATCCCTGATATCCTTGATATCCCTGATATCCTTGATATCCCTGATATCCTTGATATCCCTGATATCCTTGATATCCCTGATATCCCTGATATCCCTGATATCCCTGATATCCCTGATATTCTTGATATCCCTGATATCCCTGATATCCCTGATATCCCTGATATCCCTGATATCCCTGATATCCCTGATATTCTTGATATCCCTGATATCCTTGATATCCTTGATATCCTTGATATCCCTGATATCCCTGATATCCCTGATGTCCCTGATATCCCTGATTTCCCTGATATCCTTGATATCCCTGATATCCTCGATATCCCTGCTATCCCTGATATCCCTGATATCCCTGATATCCCTGATATCCCTGATATCCCTGATATCCTTGATATCCCTGATATCCTTGATATCCCTGATATCCTTGATATCCCTGATATCCTTGATATCCCTGATATCCTTGATATCCCTGATATCCTTGATATCCCTGATATCCTTGATATCCCTGATATCCTTGATATCCCTGATATCCTTGATATCCCTGATATCCTTGATATCCCTGATATCCTTGATATCCCTGATATCCCTGATATCCCTGATATCCCTGATATCCCTGATATCCCTGATATCCCTGCTATCCCTGATATCCCTGATATCCCTGATATCCCTGATATCCCTGATATCCCTGATATCCCTGATATCCCTGATATCCTTGATATCCCTGATATCCTTGATATCCCTGATATCCTTGATATCCCTGATATCCTTGATATCCCTGATATCCCTGATATCCCTGATATCCCTGATATCCCTGATATCCCTGATATCCCTGCTATCCCTGATATCCCTGATATCCCTGATATCCCTGATATCCTTGATATCCCTGATATCCTTGATATCCCTGATATCCTTGATATCCCTGATATCCTTGATATCCCTGATATCCTTGATATCCCTGATATCCTTGATATCCCTGATATCCTTGATATCCCTGATATCCCTGATATCCCTGATATCCCTGATATCCCTGATATCCCTGATATCCCTGATATCCCTGATATCCCTGATATCCCTGAGATCCCTGATATCCCTGATATCCCTGATATCCCTGATATCCCTGATATCCTTGATATCCCTGATATCCTTGATATCCCTGATATCCTTGATATCCCTGATATCCCTGATATCCCTGATATCCCTGATATCCCTGATATTCTTGATATCCCTGCTATCCCTGATATCCCTGATATCCCTGATATCCCTGATATCCCTGATATCCCTGATATCCTTGATATCCCTGATATCCTTGATATCCCTGATATCCTTGATATCCCTGATATCCTTGATATCCCTGATATCCTTGATATCCCTGATATCCTTGATATCCCTGATATCCTTGATATCCCTGATATCCTTGATATCCCTGATATCCTTGATATCCCTGATATCCCTGATATCCCTGATATCCCTGATATCCCTGATATCCCTGATATCCCTGATATCCCTGATATCCCTGATATCCCTGATATCCCTGATATCCCTGATATCCCTGATATCCCTGATATCCCTGATATCCCTGATATCCCTGATATCCCTGATATCCCTGATATCCCTGATATCCCTGATATCCCTGATATCCCTGATATCCTTGATATCCCTGATATCCTTGATATCCCTGATATGCTTGATATCCCTGATATCCCTGATATCCCTGATATCCCTGATATCCCTGATATCCTTGATATCCCTGATATTCCTGATATTCCTGATATCCCTGATATCCCTGATATCCCTGATATCCCTGATATCCCTGATATCCCTGATATCCCTGATATCCCTGATATCCCTGATATCCCTGATATCCTTGATATCCCTGATATTCCTGATATTCCTGATATCCCTGATATCCCTGATATCCCTGATATCCCTGATATCCCTCATATCCCTGATATCCCTGATATCCCTGATATTCCTAATATCCCTGACGTCCTTGATATCCCTGATATCCCTGATATCCTTGATATCCCTGATATCCCTGATATCCCTGATGTCCCTGATATCCCTGATATTCTTGATATCCCTGATATCCCTGATATCCCTGATATCCCTGATATCCCTGATATCCCTGATATCCCTGATATTCTTGATATCCCTGATATCCTTGATATCCTTGATATCCTTGATATCCCTGATATCCCTGATATCCCTGATGTCCCTGATATCCCTGATTTCCCTGATATCCTTGATATCCCTGATATCCTCGATATCCCTGCTATCCCTGATATCCCTGATATCCCTGATATCCCTGATATCCCTGATATCCCTGATATCCTTGATATCCCTGATATCCTTGATATCCCTGATATCCTTGATATCCCTGATATCCTTGATATCCCTGATATCCTTGATATCCCTGATATCCTTGATATCCCTGATATCCTTGATATCCCTGATATCCTTGATATCCCTGATATCCTTGATATCCCTGATATCCTTGATATCCCTGATATCCCTGATATCCCTGATATCCCTGATATCCCTGATATCCCTGATATCCCTGCTATCCCTGATATCCCTGATATCCCTGATATCCCTGATATCCCTGATATCCCTGATATCCCTGATATCCCTGATATCCTTGATATCCCTGATATCCTTGATATCCCTGATATCCTTGATATCCCTGATATCCTTGATATCCCTGATATCCCTGATATCCCTGATATCCCTGATATCCCTGATATCCCTGATATCCCTGCTATCCCTGATATCCCTGATATCCCTGATATCCCTGATATCCTTGATATCCCTGATATCCTTGATATCCCTGATATCCTTGATATCCCTGATATCCTTGATATCCCTGATATCCTTGATATCCCTGATATCCTTGATATCCCTGATATCCTTGATATCCCTGATATCCCTGATATCCCTGATATCCCTGATATCCCTGATATCCCTGATATCCCTGATATCCCTGATATCCCTGATATCCCTGATATCCCTGATATCCCTGATATCCCTGATATCCCTGATATCCCTGATATCCCTGAGATCCCTGATATCCCTGATATCCCTGATATCCCTGATATCCCTGATATCCTTGATATCCCTGATATCCTTGATATCCCTGATATCCTTGATATCCCTGATATCCCTGATATCCCTGATATCCCTGATATCCCTGATATTCTTGATATCCCTGCTATCCCTGATATCCCTGATATCCCTGATATCCCTGATATCCCTGATATCCCTGATATCCTTGATATCCCTGATATCCTTGATATCCCTGATATCCTTGATATCCCTGATATCCTTGATATCCCTGATATCCTTGATATCCCTGATATCCTTGATATCCCTGATATCCTTGATATCCCTGATATCCTTGATATCCCTGATATCCTTGATATCCCTGATATCCCTGATATCCCTGATATCCCTGATATCCCTGATATCCCTGATATCCCTGATATCCCTGATATCCCTGATATCCCTGATATCCCTGATATCCCTGATATCCCTGATATCCCTGATATCCCTGATATCCCTGATATCCCTGATATCCCTGATATCCCTGATATCCCTGATATCCCTGATATCCCTGATATCCCTGATATCCTTGATATCCCTGATATCCTTGATATCCCTGATATGCTTGATATCCCTGATATCCCTGATATCCCTGATATCCCTGATATCCCTGATATCCTTGATATCCCTGATATTCCTGATATTCCTGATATCCCTGATATCCCTGATATCCCTGATATCCCTGATATCCCTGATATCCCTGATATCCCTGATATCCCTGATATCCCTGATATCCCTGATATCCCTGATATCCCTGATATCCCTGATATCCCTGAGATCCCTGATATCCCTGATATCCCTGATATCCCTGATATCCCTGATATCCTTGATATCCCTGATATCCTTGATATCCCTGATATCCTTGATATCCCTGATATCCCTGATATCCCTGATATCCCTGATATCCCTGATATTCTTGATATCCCTGCTATCCCTGATATCCCTGATATCCCTGATATCCCTGATATCCCTGATATCCCTGATATCCTTGATATCCCTGATATCCTTGATATCCCTGATATCCTTGATATCCCTGATATCCTTGATATCCCTGATATCCTTGATATCCCTGATATCCTTGATATCCCTGATATCCTTGATATCCCTGATATCCTTGATATCCCTGATATCCTTGATATCCCTGATATCCCTGATATCCCTGATATCCCTGATATCCCTGATATCCCTGATATCCCTGATATCCCTGATATCCCTGATATCCCTGATATCCCTGATATCCCTGATATCCCTGATATCCCTGATATCCCTGATATCCCTGATATCCCTGATATCCCTGATATCCCTGATATCCCTGATATCCCTGATATCCCTGATATCCCTGATATCCTTGATATCCCTGATATCCTTGATATCCCTGATATGCTTGATATCCCTGATATCCCTGATATCCCTGATATCCCTGATATCCCTGATATCCTTGATATCCCTGATATTCCTGATATTCCTGATATCCCTGATATCCCTGATATCCCTGATATCCCTGATATCCCTGATATCCCTGATATCCCTGATATCCCTGATATCCCTGATATCCCTGATATCCTTGATATCCCTGATATTCCTGATATTCCTGATATCCCTGATATCCCTGATATCCCTGATATCCCTGATATCCCTCATATCCCTGATATCCCTGATATCCCTGATATTCCTAATATCCCTGACGTCCTTGATATCCCTGATATCCCTGATATCCTTGATATCCCTGATATCCCTGATATCCCTGATGTCCCTGATATCCCTGATATTCTTGATATCCCTGATATCCCTGATATCCCTGATATCCCTGATATCCCTGATATCCCTGATATCCCTGATATTCTTGATATCCCTGATATCCTTGATATCCTTGATATCCTTGATATCCCTGATATCCCTGATATCCCTGATGTCCCTGATATCCCTGATTTCCCTGATATCCTTGATATCCCTGATATCCTCGATATCCCTGCTATCCCTGATATCCCTGATATCCCTGATATCCCTGATATCCCTGATATCCCTGATATCCTTGATATCCCTGATATCCTTGATATCCCTGATATCCTTGATATCCCTGATATCCTTGATATCCCTGATATCCTTGATATCCCTGATATCCTTGATATCCCTGATATCCTTGATATCCCTGATATCCTTGATATCCCTGATATCCTTGATATCCCTGATATCCTTGATATCCCTGATATCCTTGATATCCCTGATATCCCTGATATCCCTGATATCCCTGATATCCCTGATATCCCTGATATCCCTGCTATCCCTGATATCCCTGATATCCCTGATATCCCTGATATCCCTGATATCCCTGATATCCCTGATATCCCTGATATCCTTGATATCCCTGATATCCTTGATATCCCTGATATCCTTGATATCCCTGATATCCTTGATATCCCTGATATCCCTGATATCCCTGATATCCCTGATATCCCTGATATCCCTGATATCCCTGCTATCCCTGATATCCCTGATATCCCTGATATCCCTGATATCCTTGATATCCCTGATATCCTTGATATCCCTGATATCCTTGATATCCCTGATATCCTTGATATCCCTGATATCCTTGATATCCCTGATATCCTTGATATCCCTGATATCCTTGATATCCCTGATATCCCTGATATCCCTGATATCCCTGATATCCCTGATATCCCTGATATCCCTGATATCCCTGATATCCCTGATATCCCTGAGATCCCTGATATCCCTGATATCCCTGATATCCCTGATATCCCTGATATCCTTGATATCCCTGATATCCTTGATATCCCTGATATCCTTGATATCCCTGATATCCCTGATATCCCTGATATCCCTGATATCCCTGATATTCTTGATATCCCTGCTATCCCTGATATCCCTGATATCCCTGATATCCCTGATATCCCTGATATCCCTGATATCCTTGATATCCCTGATATCCTTGATATCCCTGATATCCTTGATATCCCTGATATCCTTGATATCCCTGATATCCTTGATATCCCTGATATCCTTGATATCCCTGATATCCTTGATATCCCTGATATTCTTGATATCCCTGATATCCTTGATATCCCTGATATCCCTGATATCCCTGATATCCCTGATATCCCTGATATCCCTGATATCCCTGATATCCCTGATATCCCTGATATCCCTGATATCCCTGATATCCCTGATATCCCTGATATCCCTGATATCCCTGATATCCCTGATATCCCTGATATCCCTGATATCCCTGATATCCCTGATATCCCTGATATCCCTGATATCCCTGATATCCTTGATATCCCTGATATCCTTGATATCCCTGATATGCTTGATATCCCTGATATCCCTGATATCCCTGATATCCCTGATATCCCTGATATCCTTGATATCCCTGATATTCCTGATATTCCTGATATCCCTGATATCCCTGATATCCCTGATATCCCTGATATCCCTGATATCCCTGATATCCCTGATATCCCTGATATCCCTGATATCCCTGATATCCTTGATATCCCTGATATTCCTGATATTCCTGATATCCCTGATATCCCTGATATCCCTGATATCCCTGATATCCCTCATATCCCTGATATCCCTGATATCCCTGATATTCCTAATATCCCTGACGTCCTTGATATCCCTGATATCCCTGATATCCTTGATATCCCTGATATCCCTGATATCCCTGATGTCCCTGATATCCCTGATTTCCCTGATATCCTTGATATCCCTGATATCCTCGATATCCCTGCTATCCCTGATATCCCTGATATCCCTGATATCCCTGATATCCCTGATATCCCTGATATCCTTGATATCCCTGATATCCTTGATATCCCTGATATCCTTGATATCCCTGATATCCTTGATATCCCTGATATCCTTGATATCCCTGATATCCTTGATATCCCTGATATCCTTGATATCCCTGATATCCTTGATATCCCTGATATCCTTGATATCCCTGATATCCCTGATATCCCTGATATCCCTGATATCCCTGATATCCCTGATATCCCTGATATCCCTGATATCCCTGATATTCTTGATATCCCTGATATCCCTGATATCCCTGATATCCCTGATATCCCTGATATCCCTGATATCCCTGATATTCTTGATATCCCTGATATCCTTGATATCCTTGATATCCTTGATATCCCTGATATCCCTGATATCCCTGATGTCCCTGATATCCCTGATTTCCCTGATATCCTTGATATCCCTGATATCCGCGATATCCCTGCTATCCCTGATATCCCTGATATCCCTGATATCCCTGATATCCCTGATATCCCTGATATCCTTGATATCCCTGATATCCTTGATATCCCTGATATCCTTGATATCCCTGATATCCTTGATATCCCTGATATCCTTGATATCCCTGATATCCTTGATATCCCTGATATCCTTGATATCCCTGATATCCTTGATATCCCTGATATCCTTGATATCCCTGATATCCTTGATATCCCTGCTATCCCTGATATCCCTGATATCCCTGATATCCCTGATATCCCTGATATCCCTGATATCCGTGATATCCCTGATATCCTTGATATCCCTGATATCCTTGATATCCCTGATATTCTTGATATCCCTGATATCCTTGATATCCTTGATATCCTTGATATCCCTGATATCCTTGATATCCCTGATATCCTTGATATCCCTGATATCCTTGATATCCCTGATATCCTTGATATCCCTGATATCCCTGATATCCCTGATATCCCTGATATCCCTGATATTCTTGATATCCCTGATATCCCTGATATCCCTGATATCCCTGATATCCCTGATATCCCTGATATCCCTGATATCCTTGATATCCCTGATATCCCTGATATCCCTGATATCCCTGATATCCCTGATATTCTTGATATCCCTGATATCCCTGATATCCCTGATATCCCTGATATCCCTGATATCCCTGATATCCCTGATATTCTTGATATCCCTGATATCCTTGATATCCTTGATATCCTTGATATCCCTGATATCCCTGATATCCCTGATGTCCCTGATATCCCTGATTTCCCTGATATCCTTGATATCCCTGATATCCTCGATATCCCTGCTATCCCTGATATCCCTGATATCCCTGATATCCCTGATATCCCTGATATCCCTGATATCCTTGATATCCCTGATATCCTTGATATCCCTGATATCCTTGATATCCCTGATATCCTTGATATCCCTGATATCCTTGATATCCCTGATATCCTTGATATCCCTGATATCCTTGATATCCCTGATATCCCTGATATCCCTGATATCCCTGATATCCCTGATATCCCTGATATCCTTGATATCCCTGATATTCCTGATATTCCTGATATCCCTGATATCCCTGATATCCCTGATATCCCTGATATCCCTCATATCCCTGATATCCCTGATATCCCTGATATTCCTAATATCCCTGACGTCCTTGATATCCCTGATATCCCTGATATCCTTGATATCCCTGATATCCCTGATATCCCTGATGTCCCTGATATCCCTGATTTCCCTGATATCCTTGATATCCCTGATATCCTCGATATCCCTGCTATCCCTGATATCCCTGATATCCCTGATATCCCTGATATCCCTGATATCCCTGATATCCTTGATATCCCTGATATCCTTGATATCCCTGATATCCTTGATATCCCTGATATCCTTGATATCCCTGATATCCTTGATATCCCTGATATCCTTGATATCCCTGATATCCTTGATATCCCTGATATCCTTGATATCCCTGATATCCTTGATATCCCTGATATCCTTGATATCCCTGATATCCTTGATATCCCTGATATCCTTGATATCCCTGATATCCTTGATATCCCTGATATCCCTGATATCCCTGATATCCCTGATATCCCTGATATTCTTGATATCCCTGATATCCCTGATATCCCTGATATCCCTGATATCCCTGATATCCCTGATATCCCTGATATTCTTGATATCCCTGATATCCTTGATATCCTTGATATCCTTGATATCCCTGATATCCCTGATATCCCTGATGTCCCTGATATCCCTGATTTCCCTGATATCCTTGATATCCCTGATATCCTCGATATCCCTGCTATCCCTGATATCCCTGATATCCCTGATATCCCTGATATCCCTGATATCCCTGATATCCTTGATATCCCTGATATCCTTGATATCCCTGATATCCTTGATATCCCTGATATCCTTGATATCCCTGATATCCTTGATATCCCTGATATCCTTGATATCCCTGTTATCCTTGATATCCCTGATATCCCTGATATCCCTGATATCCCTGATATCCCTGATATTCTTGATATCCCTGATATCCCTGATATCCCTGATATCCCTGATATCCCTGATATCCCTGATATCCCTGATATTCTTGATATCCCTGATATCCTTGATATCCTTGATATCCTTGATATCCCTGATATCCCTGATATCCCTGATGTCCCTGATATCCCTGATTTCCCTGATATCCTTGATATCCCTGATATCCTCGATATCCCTGCTATCCCTGATATCCCTGATATCCCTGATATCCCTGATATCCCTGATATCCCTGATATCCTTGATATCCCTGATATCCTTGATATCCCTGATATCCTTGATATCCCTGATATCCTTGATATCCCTGATATCCTTGATATCCCTGATATCCTTGATATCCCTGATATCCTTGATATCCCTGATATCCTTGATATCCCTGATATCCTTGATATCCCTGCTATCCCTGATATCCCTGATATCCCTGATATCCCTGATATCCTTGATATCCCTGATATCCTTGATATCCCTGATATCCTTGATATCCCTGATATCCTTGATATCCCTGATATCCTTGATATCCCTGATATCCTTGATATCCCTGATATCCTTGATATCCCTGATATCCTTGATATCCCTGATATCCTTGATATCCCTGATATCCTTGATATCCCTGATATCCTTGATATCCCTGATATCCTTGATATCCCTGATATCCTTGATATCCCTGATATCCTTGATATCCCTGATATCCTTGATATCCCTGATATCCTTGATATCCCTGATATCCTTGATATCCCTGATATCCTTGATATCCCTGATATCCTTGATATCCCTGATATCCTTGATATCCCTGATATCCTTGATATCCCTGATATCCTTGATATCCCTGATATCCTTGATATCCCTGATATCCCTGATATCCCTGATATCCCTGATATCCCTGATATCCCTGATATCCCTGATATTCTTGATATCCCTGATATCCTTGATATCCTTGATATCCTTGATATCCCTGATATCCTTGATATCCCTGATATCCTTGATATCCCTGATATCCTTGATATCCCTGATATCCTTGATATCCCTGATATCCCTGATATCCCTGATATCCCTGATATCCCTGATATTCTTGATATCCCTGATATCCCTGATATCCCTGATATCCCTGATATCCCTGATATCCCTGATATCCCTGATATCCTTGATATCCCTGATATCCCTGATATCCCTGATATCCCTGATATCCCTGATATTCTTGATATCCCTGATATCCCTGATATCCCTGATATCCCTGATATCCCTGATATCCCTGATATCCCTGATATTCTTGATATCCCTGATATCCTTGATATCCTTGATATCCTTGATATCCCTGATATCCCTGATATCCCTGATGTCCCTGATATCCCTGATTTCCCTGATATCCTTGATATCCCTGATATCCTCGATATCCCTGCTATCCCTGATATCCCTGATATCCCTGATATCCCTGATATCCCTGATATCCCTGATATCCTTGATATCCCTGATATCCTTGATATCCCTGATATCCTTGATATCCCTGATATCCTTGATATCCCTGATATCCTTGATATCCCTGATATCCTTGATATCCCTGATATCCTTGATATCCCTGATATCCCTGATATCCCTGATATCCCTGATATCCCTGATATCCCTGATATCCTTGATATCCCTGATATTCCTGATATTCCTGATATCCCTGATATCCCTGATATCCCTGATATCCCTGATATCCCTCATATCCCTGATATCCCTGATATCCCTGATATTCCTAATATCCCTGACGTCCTTGATATCCCTGATATCCCTGATATCCTTGATATCCCTGATATCCCTGATATCCCTGATGTCCCTGATATCCCTGATTTCCCTGATATCCTTGATATCCCTGATATCCTCGATATCCCTGCTATCCCTGATATCCCTGATATCCCTGATATCCCTGATATCCCTGATATCCCTGATATCCTTGATATCCCTGATATCCTTGATATCCCTGATATCCTTGATATCCCTGATATCCTTGATATCCCTGATATCCTTGATATCCCTGATATCCTTGATATCCCTGATATCCTTGATATCCCTGATATCCTTGATATCCCTGATATCCTTGATATCCCTGATATCCTTGATATCCCTGATATCCTTGATATCCCTGATATCCTTGATATCCCTGATATCCTTGATATCCCTGATATCCCTGATATCCCTGATATCCCTGATATCCCTGATATTCTTGATATCCCTGATATCCCTGATATCCCTGATATCCCTGATATCCCTGATATCCCTGATATCCCTGATATTCTTGATATCCCTGATATCCTTGATATCCTTGATATCCTTGATATCCCTGATATCCCTGATATCCCTGATGTCCCTGATATCCCTGATTTCCCTGATATCCTTGATATCCCTGATATCCTCGATATCCCTGCTATCCCTGATATCCCTGATATCCCTGATATCCCTGATATCCCTGATATCCCTGATATCCTTGATATCCCTGATATCCTTGATATCCCTGATATCCTTGATATCCCTGATATCCTTGATATCCCTGATATCCTTGATATCCCTGATATCCTTGATATCCCTGTTATCCTTGATATCCCTGATATCCCTGATATCCCTGATATCCCTGATATCCCTGATATTCTTGATATCCCTGATATCCCTGATATCCCTGATATCCCTGATATCCCTGATATCCCTGATATCCCTGATATTCTTGATATCCCTGATATCCTTGATATCCTTGATATCCTTGATATCCCTGATATCCCTGATATCCCTGATGTCCCTGATATCCCTGATTTCCCTGATATCCTTGATATCCCTGATATCCTCGATATCCCTGCTATCCCTGATATCCCTGATATCCCTGATATCCCTGATATCCCTGATATCCCTGATATCCTTGATATCCCTGATATCCTTGATATCCCTGATATCCTTGATATCCCTGATATCCTTGATATCCCTGATATCCTTGATATCCCTGATATCCTTGATATCCCTGATATCCTTGATATCCCTGATATCCTTGATATCCCTGATATCCTTGATATCCCTGCTATCCCTGATATCCCTGATATCCCTGATATCCCTGATATCCTTGATATCCCTGATATCCTTGATATCCCTGATATCCTTGATATCCCTGATATCCTTGATATCCCTGATATCCTTGATATCCCTGATATCCTTGATATCCCTGATATCCTTGATATCCCTGATATCCTTGATATCCCTGATATCCTTGATATCCCTGATATCCTTGATATCCCTGATATCCTTGATATCCCTGATATCCTTGATATCCCTGATATCCTTGATATCCCTGATATCCCTGATATCCCTGATATCCCTGATATCCCTGATATTCTTGATATCCCTGATATCCCTGATATCCCTGATATCCCTGATATCCCTGATATCCCTGATATCCCTGATATTCTTGATATCCCTGATATCCTTGATATCCTTGATATCCTTGATATCCCTGATATCCCTGATATCCCTGATGTCCCTGATATCCCTGATTTCCCTGATATCCTTGATATCCCTGATATCCTCGATATCCCTGCTATCCCTGATATCCCTGATATCCCTGATATCCCTGATATCCCTGATATCCCTGATATCCTTGATATCCCTGATATCCTTGATATCCCTGATATCCTTGATATCCCTGATATCCTTGATATCCCTGATATCCTTGATATCCCTGATATCCTTGATATCCCTGATATCCTTGATATCCCTGATATCCTTGATATCCCTGATATCCTTGATATCCCTGATATCCCTGATATCCCTGATATCCCTGATATCCCTGATATCCCTGATATCCCTGATATCCCTGATATCCCTGATATTCTTGATATCCCTGATATCCCTGATATCCCTGATATCCCTGATATCCCTGATATCCCTGATATCCCTGATATTCTTGATATCCCTGATATCCTTGATATCCTTGATATCCTTGATATCCCTGATATCCCTGATATCCCTGATGTCCCTGATATCCCTGATTTCCCTGATATCCTTGATATCCCTGATATCCTCGATATCCCTGCTATCCCTGATATCCCTGATATCCCTGATATCCCTGATATCCCTGATATCCCTGATATCCTTGATATCCCTGATATCCTTGATATCCCTGATATCCTTGATATCCCTGATATCCTTGATATCCCTGATATCCTTGATATCCCTGATATCCTTGATATCCCTGATATCCTTGATATCCCTGCTATCCCTGATATCCCTGATATCCCTGATATCCCTGATATCCCTGATATCCCTGATATCCTTGATATCCCTGATATCCTTGATATCCCTGATATCCTTGATATCCCTGATATCCTTGATATCCCTGATATCCTTGATATCCCTGATATCCTTGATATCCCTGATATCCTTGATATCCCTGATATCCTTGATATCCCTGATATCCTTGATATCCCTGATATCCTTGATATCCCTGATATCCTTGATATCCCTGATATCCTTGATATCCCTGATATCCTTGATATCCCTGATATCCCTGATATCCCTGATATCCCTGATATCCCTGATATTCTTGATATCCCTGATATCCCTGATATCCCTGATATCCCTGATATCCCTGATATCCCTGATATCCCTGATATCCCTGATATCCCTGATATTCTTGATATCCCTGATATCCTTGATATCCTTGATATCCTTGATATCCCTGATATCCCTGATATCCCTGATGTCCCTGATATCCCTGATTTCCCTGATATCCTTGATATCCCTGATATCCTCGATATCCCTGCTATCCCTGATATCCCTGATATCCCTGATATCCCTGATATCCCTGATATCCCTGATATCCTTGATATCCCTGATATCCTTGATATCCCTGATATCCTTGATATCCCTGATATCCTTGATATCCCTGATATCCTTGATATCCCTGATATCCTTGATATCCCTGATATCCTTGATATCCCTGATATCCTTGATATCCCTGATATCCTTGATATCCCTGATATCCTTGATATCCCTGATATCCTTGATATCCCTGATATCCTTGATATCCCTGATATCCCTGATATCCCTGATATCCCTGATATCCCTGATATCCCTGATATCCCTGCTATCCCTGATATCCCTGATATCCCTGATATCCCTGATATCCCTGATATCCCTGATATCCTTGATATCCCTGATATCCTTGATATCCCTGATATCCTTGATATCCCTGATATCCTTGATATCCCTGATATCCTTGATATCCCTGATATCCCTGATATCCCTGATATCCCTGATATCCCTGATATCCCTGATATCCCTGATATCCCTGATATCCCTGCTATCCCTGATATCCCTGATATCCCTGATATCCCTGATATCCTTGATATCCCTGATATCCTTGATATCCCTGATATCCTTGATATCCCTGATATCCTTGATATCCCTGATATCCTTGATATCCCTGATATCCTTGATATCCCTGATATCCCTGATATCCCTGATATCCCTGATATCCCTGATATCCCTGATATCCCTGATATCCCTGATATCCCTGATATCCCTGATATCCCTGATATCCCTGAGATCCCTGATATCCCTGATATCCCTGATATCCCTGATATCCCTGATATCCCTGATATCCCTGATATCCCTGATATCCTTGATATCCCTGATATCCTTGATATCCCTGATATCCCTGATATCCCTGATATCCCTGATATCCCTGATATTCTTGATATCCCTGATATCCCTGATATCCCTGATATCCCTGATATCCCTGATATTCTTGATATCCCTGATATCCTTGATATCCTTGATATCCTTGATATCCCTGATATCCCTGATATCCCTGATGTCCCTGATATCCCTGATTTCCCTGATATCCTTGATATCCCTGATATCCTCGATATCCCTGCTATCCCTGATATCCCTGATATCCCTGATATCCCTGATATCCCTGATATCCCTGATATCCTTGATATCCCTGATATCCTTGATATCCCTGATATCCTTGATATCCCTGATATCCTTGATATCCCTGATATCCTTGATATCCCTGATATCCTTGATATCCCTGATATCCTTGATATCCCTGATATCCCTGATATCCCTGATATCCCTGATATCCCTGATATCCCTGATATCCCTGATATCCCTGATATCCCTGATATCCCTGATATCCCTGATATCCCTGATATCCCTGATATCCCTGATATCCCTGATATCCCTGATATCCCTGATATCCCTGATATCCCTGATATCCCTGATATCCCTGATATCCCTGATATCCCTGATATCCTTGATATCCCTGATATCCTTGATATCCCTGATATGCTTGATATCCCTGATATCCCTGATATCCCTGATATCCCTGATATCCCTGATATCCTTGATATCCCTGATATTCCTGATATTCCTGATATCCCTGATATCCCTGATATCCCTGATATCCCTGATATCCCTGATATCCCTGATATCCCTGATATCCCTGATATCCCTGATATCCCTGATATCCTTGATATCCCTGATATTCCTGATATTCCTGATATCCCTGATATCCCTGATATCCCTGATATCCCTGATATCCCTCATATCCCTGATATCCCTGATATCCCTGATATTCCTAATATCCCTGACGTCCTTGATATCCCTGATATCCCTGATATCCTTGATATCCCTGATATCCCTGATATCCCTGATGTCCCTGATATCCCTGATTTCCCTGATATCCTTGATATCCCTGATATCCTCGATATCCCTGCTATCCCTGATATCCCTGATATCCCTGATATCCCTGATATCCCTGATATCCCTGATATCCTTGATATCCCTGATATCCTTGATATCCCTGATATCCTTGATATCCCTGATATCCTTGATATCCCTGATATCCTTGATATCCCTGATATCCTTGATATCCCTGATATCCTTGATATCCCTGATATCCTTGATATCCCTGATATCCTTGATATCCCTGATATCCTTGATATCCCTGATATCCCTGATATCCCTGATATCCCTGATATCCCTGATATCCCTGATATCCCTGATATCCCTGATATCCCTGATATTCTTGATATCCCTGATATCCCTGATATCCCTGATATCCCTGATATCCCTGATATCCCTGATATCCCTGATATTCTTGATATCCCTGATATCCTTGATATCCTTGATATCCTTGATATCCCTGATATCCCTGATATCCCTGATGTCCCTGATATCCCTGATTTCCCTGATATCCTTGATATCCCTGATATCCTCGATATCCCTGCTATCCCTGATATCCCTGCTATCCCTGATATCCCTGATATCCCTGATATCCCTGATATCCCTGATATCCCTGATATCCTTGATATCCCTGATATCCTTGATATCCCTGATATCCTTGATATCCCTGATATCCTTGATATCCCTGATATCCTTGATATCCCTGATATCCTTGATATCCCTGATATCCTTGATATCCCTGATATCCTTGATATCCCTGCTATCCCTGATATCCCTGATATCCCTGATATCCCTGATATCCCTGATATCCCTGATATCCGTGATATCCCTGATATCCTTGATATCCCTGATATCCTTGATATCCCTGATATCCTTGATATCCCTGATATCCTTGATATCCCTGATATCCTTGATATCCCTGATATCCTTGATATCCCTGATATCCTTGATATCCCTGATATCCTTGATATCCCTGATATCCTTGATATCCCTGATATCCTTGATATCCCTGATATCCTTGATATCCCTGATATCCTTGATATCCCTGATATCCCTGATATCCCTGATATCCCTGATATCCCTGATATTCTTGATATCCCTGATATCCCTGATATCCCTGATATCCCTGATATCCCTGATATCCCTGATATCCCTGATATTCTTGATATCCCTGATATCCTTGATATCCTTGATATCCTTGATATCCCTGATATCCCTGATATCCCTGATGTCCCTGATATCCCTGATTTCCCTGATATCCTTGATATCCCTGATATCCTCGATATCCCTGCTATCCCTGATATCCCTGATATCCCTGATATCCCTGATATCCCTGATATCCCTGATATCCTTGATATCCCTGATATCCTTGATATCCCTGATATCCTTGATATCCCTGATATCCTTGATATCCCTGATATCCTTGATATCCCTGATATCCTTGATATCCCTGATATCCTTGATATCCCTGATATCCTTGATATCCCTGATATCCTTGATATCCCTGATATCCTTGATATCCCTGATATCCTTGATATCCCTGATATCCCTGATATCCCTGATATCCCTGATATCCCTGATATCCCTGATATCCCTGCTATCCCTGATATCCCTGATATCCCTGATATCCCTGATATCCCTGATATCCCTGATATCCTTGATATCCCTGATATCCTTGATATCCCTGATATCCTTGATATCCCTGATATCCTTGATATCCCTGATATCCTTGATATCCCTGATATCCCTGATATCCCTGATATCCCTGATATCCCTGATATCCCTGATATCCCTGCTATCCCTGATATCCCTGATATCCCTGATATCCCTGATATCCTTGATATCCCTGATATCCTTGATATCCCTGATATCCTTGATATCCCTGATATCCCTGATATCCCTGATATCCCTGATATCCCTGATATCCCTGATATCCCTGATATCCCTGATATCCTCGATATCCCTGCTATCCCTGATATCCCTGATATCCCTGATATCCCTGATATCCCTGATATTCTTGATATCCCTGATATCCCTGATATCCCTGATATCCCTGATATCCCTGATATCCCTGATATCCCTGATATTCTTGATATCCCTGATATCCTTGATATCCTTGATATCCCTGATATCCCTGATATCCCTGATATCCCTGATGTCCCTGATATCCCTGATTTCCCTGATATCCTTGATATCCCTGATATCCTCGATATCCCTGCTATCCCTGATATCCCTGATATCCCTGATATCCCTGATATCCCTGATATCCCTGATATCCCTGATATCCCTGATATCCTTGATATCCCTGATATCCTTGATATCCCTGATATCCTTGATATCCCTGATATCCTTGATATCCCTGATATCCTTGATATCCCTGATATCCTTGATATCCCTGATATCCCTGATATCCCTGCTATCCCTGATATCCCTGATATCCCTGATATCCCTGATATCCCTGATATCCCTGATATCCCTGATATCCCTGATATCCCTGATATCCCTGATATCCCTGATATCCCTGATATCCCTGATATCCCTGATATCCCTGATATCCCTGATATCCTTGATATCCCTGATATCCTTGATATCCCTGATATCCTTGATATCCCTGATATCCTTGATATCCCTGATATCCTTGATATCCCTGATATCCTTGATATCCCTGATATCCCTGATATCCCTGATATCCCTGATATCCCTGATATCCCTGATATCCCTGATATCCCTGATATCCTCGATATCCCTGCTATCCCTGATATCCCTGATATCCCTGATATCCCTGATATCCCTGATATCCCTGATATCCTTGATATCCCTGATATCCCTGATATCCTTGATATCCCTGATATCCTTGATATCCCTGATATCCTTGATATCCCTGATATCCCTGATATCCCTGATATCCCTGATATCCCTGATATCCCTGATATCCCTGATATCCCTGATATCCTCGATATCCCTGCTATCCCTGATATCCCTGATATCCCTGATATCCCTGATATCCCTGATATCCCTGATATCCTTGATATCCCTGATATCCTTGATATCCCTGATGTCCCTGATATCCTTGATATCCCTGATATCCCTGATATCCCTGATATCCCTGATATCCTTGATATCCCTGATATCCTTGATATCCCTGATATCCTTGATATCCCTGATATCCTTGATATCCCTGATATCCTTGATATCCCTGATATCCTTGATATCCCTGATATCCCTGATATCCCTGATATCCCTGATATCCCTGATATCCCTGATATCCCTGATATCCCTGATATCCTTGATATCCCTGATATCCTTGATATCCCTGATATCCTTGATATCCCTGATATCCTTGATATCCCTGATATCCTTGATATCCCTGATATCCTTGATATGTTACTATTGGAGGTAGGAGAGGGGATGGAGGGAGGGGGGGCCACCCGCCCACTCACTTCCCCCCCTTCCTCCAGGGGGTTACTTGGACTAGTTCCACTGCTTGTAAGATTATTCATCCAAGTAACCCCCTGGAGGAAGGGGGGGAAGTGGGTGGGCGGGTGGCCCCCCCTCCCTCCATCCCCTCTCCTACCTCCAATAGTAACAGTTCATCACCAGTGCTATTATCTTTCAGTCAACAAATCCTTGATATCCCTGATATCCCTGATATCCCTGATATCCCTGATATCCCTGATATCCCTGATATCCCTGATATCCCTGATATCCCTGATATCCCTGATATCCCTGATATCCCTGATATCCCTGATATCCCTGATATCCCTGATATCCCTGATATCCCTGATATCCCTGATATCCCTGATATCCCTGATATCCTTGATATCCCTGATATCCTTGATATCCCTGATATGCTTGATATCCCTGATATCCCTGATATCCCTGATATCCCTGATATCCCTGATATCCTTGATATCCCTGATATTCCTGATATTCCTGATATCCCTGATATCCCTGATATCCCTGATATCCCTGATATCCCTGATATCCCTGATATCCCTGATATCCCTGATATCCCTGATATCCTTGATATCCCTGATATTCCTGATATTCCTGATATCCCTGATATCCCTGATATCCCTGATATCCCTGATATCCCTCATATCCCTGATATCCCTGATATCCCTGATATTCCTAATATCCCTGACGTCCTTGATATCCCTGATATCCCTGATATCCTTGATATCCCTGATATCCCTGATATCCCTGATGTCCCTGATATCCCTGATTTCCCTGATATCCTTGATATCCCTGATATCCTCGATATCCCTGCTATCCCTGATATCCCTGATATCCCTGATATCCCTGATATCCCTGATATCCCTGATATCCTTGATATCCCTGATATCCTTGATATCCCTGATATCCTTGATATCCCTGATATCCTTGATATCCCTGATATCCTTGATATCCCTGATATCCTTGATATCCCTGATATCCTTGATATCCCTGATATCCTTGATATCCCTGATATCCTTGATATCCCTGATATCCTTGATATCCCTGATATCCTTGATATCCCTGATATCCTTGATATCCCTGATATCCTTGATATCCCTGATATCCTTGATATCCCTGATATCCTTGATATCCCTGATATCCCTGATATCCCTGATATCCCTGATATCCCTGATATTCTTGATATCCCTGATATCCCTGATATCCCTGATATCCCTGATATCCCTGATATCCCTGATATCCCTGATATTCTTGATATCCCTGATATCCTTGATATCCTTGATATCCTTGATATCCCTGATATCCCTGATATCCCTGATGTCCCTGATATCCCTGATTTCCCTGATATCCTTGATATCCCTGATATCCTCGATATCCCTGCTATCCCTGATATCCCTGATATCCCTGATATCCCTGATATCCCTGATATCCCTGATATCCTTGATATCCCTGATATCCTTGATATCCCTGATATCCTTGATATCCCTGATATCCTTGATATCCCTGATATCCTTGATATCCCTGATATCCTTGATATCCCTGATATCCTTGATATCCCTGATATCCTTGATATCCCTGATATCCTTGATATCCCTGATATCCTTGATATCCCTGATATCCCTGATATCCCTGATATCCCTGATATCCCTGATATCCCTGATATCCCTGATATCCCTGATATCCCTGATATTCTTGATATCCCTGATATCCCTGATATCCCTGATATCCCTGATATCCCTGATATCCCTGATATCCCTGATATTCTTGATATCCCTGATATCCTTGATATCCTTGATATCCTTGATATCCCTGATATCCCTGATATCCCTGATGTCCCTGATATCCCTGATTTCCCTGATATCCTTGATATCCCTGATATCCTCGATATCCCTGCTATCCCTGATATCCCTGATATCCCTGATATCCCTGATATCCCTGATATCCCTGATATCCTTGATATCCCTGATATCCTTGATATCCCTGATATCCTTGATATCCCTGATATCCTTGATATCCCTGATATCCTTGATATCCCTGATATCCTTGATATCCCTGATATCCTTGATATCCCTGATATCCTTGATATCCCTGATATCCTTGATATCCCTGCTATCCCTGATATCCCTGATATCCCTGATATCCCTGATATCCCTGATATCCCTGATATCCCTGATATCCCTGATATCCTTGATATCCCTGATATCCTTGATATCCCTGATATCCTTGATATCCCTGATATCCTTGATATCCCTGATATCCTTGATATCCCTGATATCCTTGATATCCCTGATATCCTTGATATCCCTGATATCCTTGATATCCCTGATATCCTTGATATCCCTGATATCCTTGATATCCCTGATATCCCTGATATCCCTGATATCCCTGATATCCCTGATATTCTTGATATCCCTGATATCCCTGATATCCCTGATATCCCTGATATCCCTGATATCCCTGATATCCCTGATATTCTTGATATCCCTGATATCCTTGATATCCTTGATATCCTTGATATCCCTGATATCCCTGATATCCCTGATGTCCCTGATATCCCTGATTTCCCTGATATCCTGGATATCCCTGATATCCTCGATATCCCTGCTATCCCTGATATCCCTGATATCCCTGATATCCCTGATATCCCTGATATCCCTGATATCCTTGATATCCCTGATATCCTTGATATCCCTGATATCCTTGATATCCCTGATATCCTTGATATCCCTGATATCCTTGATATCCCTGATATCCTTGATATCCCTGATATCCTTGATATCCCTGATATCCTTGATATCCCTGATATCCTTGATATCCCTGATATCCTTGATATCCCTGATATCCTTGATATCCCTGATATCCCTGATATCCCTGATATCCCTGATATCCCTGATATCCCTGATATCCCTGCTATCCCTGATATCCCTGATATCCCTGATATCCCTGATATCCCTGATATCCCTGATATCCCTGATATCCCTGATATCCTTGATATCCCTGATATCCTTGATATCCCTGATATCCTTGATATCCCTGATATCCTTGATATCCCTGATATCCCTGATATCCCTGATATCCCTGATATCCCTGATATCCCTGATATCCCTGCTATCCCTGATATCCCTGATATCCCTGATATCCCTGATATCCTTGATATCCCTGATATCCTTGATATCCCTGATATCCTTGATATCCCTGATATCCTTGATATCCCTGATATCCTTGATATCCCTGATATCCTTGATATCCCTGATATCCTTGATATCCCTGATATCCCTGATATCCCTGATATCCCTGATATCCCTGATATCCCTGATATCCCTGATATCCCTGATATCCCTGATATCCCTGAGATCCCTGATATCCCTGATATCCCTGATATCCCTGATATCCCTGATATCCTTGATATCCCTGATATCCTTGATATCCCTGATATCCTTGATATCCCTGATATCCCTGATATCCCTGATATCCCTGATATCCCTGATATTCTTGATATCCCTGCTATCCCTGATATCCCTGATATCCCTGATATCCCTGATATCCCTGATATCCCTGATATCCTTGATATCCCTGATATCCTTGATATCCCTGATATCCTTGATATCCCTGATATCCTTGATATCCCTGATATCCTTGATATCCCTGATATCCTTGATATCCCTGATATCCTTGATATCCCTGATATCCTTGATATCCCTGATATCCTTGATATCCCTGATATCCCTGATATCCCTGATATCCCTGATATCCCTGATATCCCTGATATCCCTGATATCCCTGATATCCCTGATATCCCTGATATCCCTGATATCCCTGATATCCCTGATATCCCTGATATCCCTGATATCCCTGATATCCCTGATATCCCTGATATCCCTGATATCCCTGATATCCCTGATATCCCTGATATCCCTGATATCCTTGATATCCCTGATATCCTTGATATCCCTGATATGCTTGATATCCCTGATATCCCTGATATCCCTGATATCCCTGATATCCCTGATATCCTTGATATCCCTGATATTCCTGATATTCCTGATATCCCTGATATCCCTGATATCCCTGATATCCCTGATATCCCTGATATCCCTGATATCCCTGATATCCCTGATATCCCTGATATCCCTGATATCCTTGATATCCCTGATATTCCTGATATTCCTGATATCCCTGATATCCCTGATATCCCTGATATCCCTGATATCCCTCATATCCCTGATATCCCTGATATCCCTGATATTCCTAATATCCCTGACGTCCTTGATATCCCTGATATCCCTGATATCCTTGATATCCCTGATATCCCTGATATCCCTGATGTCCCTGATATCCCTGATATTCTTGATATCCCTGATATCCCTGATATCCCTGATATCCCTGATATCCCTGATATCCCTGATATCCCTGATATTCTTGATATCCCTGATATCCTTGATATCCTTGATATCCTTGATATCCCTGATATCCCTGATATCCCTGATGTCCCTGATATCCCTGATTTCCCTGATATCCTTGATATCCCTGATATCCTCGATATCCCTGCTATCCCTGATATCCCTGATATCCCTGATATCCCTGATATCCCTGATATCCCTGATATCCTTGATATCCCTGATATCCTTGATATCCCTGATATCCTTGATATCCCTGATATCCTTGATATCCCTGATATCCTTGATATCCCTGATATCCTTGATATCCCTGATATCCTTGATATCCCTGATATCCTTGATATCCCTGATATCCTTGATATCCCTGATATCCTTGATATCCCTGATATCCTTGATATCCCTGATATCCCTGATATCCCTGATATCCCTGATATCCCTGATATCCCTGATATCCCTGCTATCCCTGATATCCCTGATATCCCTGATATCCCTGATATCCCTGATATCCCTGATATCCCTGATATCCCTGATATCCTTGATATCCCTGATATCCTTGATATCCCTGATATCCTTGATATCCCTGATATCCTTGATATCCCTGATATCCCTGATATCCCTGATATCCCTGATATCCCTGATATCCCTGATATCCCTGCTATCCCTGATATCCCTGATATCCCTGATATCCCTGATATCCTTGATATCCCTGATATCCTTGATATCCCTGATATCCTTGATATCCCTGATATCCTTGATATCCCTGATATCCTTGATATCCCTGATATCCTTGATATCCCTGATATCCTTGATATCCCTGATATCCCTGATATCCCTGATATCCCTGATATCCCTGATATCCCTGATATCCCTGATATCCCTGATATCCCTGATATCCCTGAGATCCCTGATATCCCTGATATCCCTGATATCCCTGATATCCCTGATATCCTTGATATCCCTGATATCCTTGATATCCCTGATATCCTTGATATCCCTGATATCCCTGATATCCCTGATATCCCTGATATCCCTGATATTCTTGATATCCCTGCTATCCCTGATATCCCTGATATCCCTGATATCCCTGATATCCCTGATATCCCTGATATCCTTGATATCCCTGATATCCTTGATATCCCTGATATCCTTGATATCCCTGATATCCTTGATATCCCTGATATCCTTGATATCCCTGATATCCTTGATATCCCTGATATCCTTGATATCCCTGATATCCTTGATATCCCTGATATCCCTGATATCCCTGATATCCCTGATATCCCTGATATCCCTGATATCCCTGATATCCCTGATATCCCTGATATCCCTGATATCCCTGATATCCCTGATATCCCTGATATCCCTGATATCCCTGATATCCCTGATATCCCTGATATCCCTGATATCCCTGATATCCCTGATATCCCTGATATCCCTGATATCCCTGATATCCCTGATATCCTTGATATCCCTGATATCCTTGATATCCCTGATATGCTTGATATCCCTGATATCCCTGATATCCCTGATATCCCTGATATCCCTGATATCCTTGATATCCCTGATATTCCTGATATTCCTGATATCCCTGATATCCCTGATATCCCTGATATCCCTGATATCCCTGATATCCCTGATATCCCTGATATCCCTGATATCCCTGATATCCCTGATATCCTTGATATCCCTGATATTCCTGATATTCCTGATATCCCTGATATCCCTGATATCCCTGATATCCCTGATATCCCTCATATCCCTGATATCCCTGATATCCCTAATATTCCTAATATCCCTGACGTCCTTGATATCCCTGATATCCCTGATATCCTTGATATCCCTGATATCCCTGATATCCCTGATGTCCCTGATATCCCTGATTTCCCTGATATCCTTGATATCCCTGATATCCTCGATATCCCTGCTATCCCTGATATCCCTGATATCCCTGATATCCCTGATATCCCTGATATCCCTGATATCCTTGATATCCCTGATATCCTTGATATCCCTGATATCCTTGATATCCCTGATATCCTTGATATCCCTGATATCCTTGATATCCCTGATATCCTTGATATCCCTGATATCCTTGATATCCCTGATATCCTTGATATCCCTGATATCCTTGATATCCCTGATATCCCTGATATCCCTGATATCCCTGATATCCCTGATATCCCTGATATCCCTGATATCCCTGATATCCCTGATATTCTTGATATCCCTGATATCCCTGATATCCCTGATATCCCTGATATCCCTGATATCCCTGATATCCCTGATATTCTTGATATCCCTGATATCCTTGATATCCTTGATATCCTTGATATCCCTGATATCCCTGATATCCCTGATGTCCCTGATATCCCTGATTTCCCTGATATCCTTGATATCCCTGATATCCGCGATATCCCTGCTATCCCTGATATCCCTGATATCCCTGATATCCCTGATATCCCTGATATCCCTGATATCCTTGATATCCCTGATATCCTTGATATCCCTGATATCCTTGATATCCCTGATATCCTTGATATCCCTGATATCCTTGATATCCCTGATATCCTTGATATCCCTGATATCCTTGATATCCCTGATATCCTTGATATCCCTGCTATCCCTGATATCCCTGATATCCCTGATATCCCTGATATCCCTGATATCCCTGATATCCGTGATATCCCTGATATCCTTGATATCCCTGATATCCTTGATATCCCTGATATCCTTGATATCCCTGATATCCTTGATATCCCTGATATCCTTGATATCCCTGATATCCTTGATATCCCTGATATCCTTGATATCCCTGATATCCTTGATATCCCTGATATCCTTGATATCCCTGATATCCTTGATATCCCTGATATCCTTGATATCCCTGATATCCTTGATATCCCTGATATCCTTGATATCCCTGATATCCTTGATATCCCTGATATCCCTGATATCCCTGATATCCCTGATATCCCTGATATTCTTGATATCCCTGATATCCCTGATATCCCTGATATCCCTGATATCCCTGATATCCCTGATATCCCTGATATTCTTGATATCCCTGATATCCTTGATATCCTTGATATCCTTGATATCCCTGATATCCCTGATATCCCTGATGTCCCTGATATCCCTGATTTCCCTGATATCCTTGATATCCCTGATATCCTCGATATCCCTGCTATCCCTGATATCCCTGATATCCCTGATATCCCTGATATCCCTGATATCCCTGATATCCTTGATATCCCTGATATCCTTGATATCCCTGATATCCTTGATATCCCTGATATCCTTGATATCCCTGATATCCTTGATATCCCTGATATCCTTGATATCCCTGATATCCTTGATATCCCTGATATCCTTGATATCCCTGATATCCTTGATATCCCTGATATCCTTGATATCCCTGATATCCCTGATATCCCTGATATCCCTGATATCCCTGATATCCCTGATATCCCTGCTATCCCTGATATCCCTGATATCCCTGATATCCCTGATATCCCTGATATCCCTGATATCCTTGATATCCCTGATATCCTTGATATCCCTGATATCCTTGATATCCCTGATATCCTTGATATCCCTGATATCCTTGATATCCCTGATATCCCTGATATCCCTGATATCCCTGATATCCCTGATATCCCTGATATCCCTGCTATCCCTGATATCCCTGATATCCCTGATATCCCTGATATCCTTGATATCCCTGATATCCTTGATATCCCTGATATCCTTGATATCCCTGATATCCTTGATATCCCTGATATCCTTGATATCCCTGATATCCTTGATATCCCTGATATCCTTGATATCCCTGATATCCCTGATATCCCTGATATCCCTGATATCCCTGATATCCCTGATATCCCTGATATCCCTGATATCCCTGATATCCCTGATATCCCTGATATCCCTGAGATCCCTGATATCCCTGATATCCCTGATATCCCTGATATCCCTGATATCCCTGATATCCTTGATATCCCTGATATCCTTGATATCCCTGATATCCTTGATATCCCTGATATCCTTGATATCCCTGATATCCCTGATATCCCTGATATCCCTGATATCCCTGATATTCTTGATATCCCTGATATCCCTGATATCCCTGATATCCCTGATATCCCTGATATCCCTGATATCCCTGATATTCTTGATATCCCTGATATCCTTGATATCCTTGATATCCTTGATATCCCTGATATCCCTGATATCCCTGATGTCCCTGATATCCCTGATTTCCCTGATATCCTTGATATCCCTGATATCCTCGATATCCCTGCTATCCCTGATATCCCTGATATCCCTGATATCCCTGATATCCCTGATATCCCTGATATCCTTGATATCCCTGATATCCTTGATATCCCTGATATCCTTGATATCCCTGATATCCTTGATATCCCTGATATCCTTGATATCCCTGATATCCTTGATATCCCTGATATCCTTGATATCCCTGATATCCCTGATATCCCTGATATCCCTGATATCCCTGATATCCCTGATATCCCTGATATCCCTGATATCCCTGATATCCCTGATATCCCTGATATCCCTGATATCCCTGATATCCCTGATATCCCTGATATCCCTGATATCCCTGATATCCCTGATATCCCTGATATCCCTGATATCCCTGATATCCTTGATATCCCTGATATCCTTGATATCCCTGATATGCTTGATATCCCTGATATCCCTGATATCCCTGATATCCCTGATATCCCTGATATCCTTGATATCCCTGATATTCCTGATATTCCTGATATCCCTGATATCCCTGATATCCCTGATATCCCTGATATCCCTGATATCCCTGATATCCCTGATATCCCTGATATCCCTGATATCCCTGATATCCTTGATATCCCTGATATTCCTGATATTCCTGATATCCCTGATATCCCTGATATCCCTGATATCCCTGATATCCCTCATATCCCTGATATCCCTGATATCCCTGATATTCCTAATATCCCTGACGTCCTTGATATCCCTGATATCCCTGATATCCTTGATATCCCTGATATCCCTGATATCCCTGATGTCCCTGATATCCCTGATTTCCCTGATATCCTTGATATCCCTGATATCCTCGATATCCCTGCTATCCCTGATATCCCTGATATCCCTGATATCCCTGATATCCCTGATATCCCTGATATCCTTGATATCCCTGATATCCTTGATATCCCTGATATCCTTGATATCCCTGATATCCTTGATATCCCTGATATCCTTGATATCCCTGATATCCTTGATATCCCTGATATCCTTGATATCCCTGATATCCTTGATATCCCTGATATCCTTGATATCCCTGATATCCTTGATATCCCTGATATCCTTGATATCCCTGATATCCCTGATATCCCTGATATCCCTGATATCCCTGATATTCTTGATATCCCTGATATCCCTGATATCCCTGATATCCCTGATATCCCTGATATCCCTGATATCCCTGATATTCTTGATATCCCTGATATCCTTGATATCCTTGATATCCTTGATATCCCTGATATCCCTGATATCCCTGATGTCCCTGATATCCCTGATTTCCCTGATATCCTTGATATCCCTGATATCCTCGATATCCCTGCTATCCCTGATATCCCTGATATCCCTGATATCCCTGATATCCCTGATATCCCTGATATCCTTGATATCCCTGATATCCTTGATATCCCTGATATCCTTGATATCCCTGATATCCTTGATATCCCTGATATCCTTGATATCCCTGATATCCTTGATATCCCTGATATCCTTGATATCCCTGATATCCCTGATATCCCTGATATCCCTGATATCCCTGATATTCTTGATATCCCTGATATCCCTGATATCCCTGATATCCCTGATATCCCTGATATCCCTGATATCCCTGATATTCTTGATATCCCTGATATTCTTGATATCCCTGATATCCTTGATATCCCTGATATCCTTGATATCCCTGATATCCCTGATATCCCTGATATCCCTGATATCCTTGATATCCCTGATATCCTTGATATCCCTGATATGCTTGATATCCCTGATATCCCTGATATCCCTGATATCCCTGATATCCCTGATATCCCTGATATCCCTGATATCCTTGATATCCCTGATATTCCTGATATTCCTGATATCCCTGATATCCCTGATATCCCTGATATCCCTGATATCCCTGATATCCCTGATATCCCTGATATCCCTGATATCCCTGATATCCCTGATATCCTTGATATCCCTGATATTCCTGATATTCCTGATATCCCTGATATCCCTAATATCCCTGATATCCCTGATATCCCTCATATCCCTGATATCCCTGATATCCCTGATATTCCTAATATCCCTGACGTCCTTGATATCCCTGATATCCCTGATATCCTTGATATCCCTGATATTCCTGATATCCCTGATGTCCCTGATATCCCTGATTTCCCTGATATCCTTGATATCCCTGATATCCTCGATATCCCTGCTATCCCTGATATCCCTGATATCCCTGATATCCCTGATATCCCTGATATCCCTGATATCCTTGATATCCCTGATATCCTTGATATCCCTGATATCCTTGATATCCCTGATATCCTTGATATCCCTGATATCCTTGATATCCCTGATATCCTTGATATCCCTGATATCCTTGATATCCCTGATATCCTTGATATCCCTGATATCCTTGATATCCCTGATATCCTTGATATCCCTGATATCCTTGATATCCCTGATATCCTTGATATCCCTGATATCCTTGATATCCCTGATATCCCTGATATCCCTGATATCCCTGATATCCCTGATATTCTTGATATCCCTGATATCCCTGATATCCCTGATATCCCTGATATCCCTGATATCCCTGATATCCCTGATATTCTTGATATCCCTGATATCCTTGATATCCTTGATATCCTTGATATCCCTGATATCCCTGATATCCCTGATGTCCCTGATATCCCTGATTTCCCTGATATCCTTGATATCCCTGATATCCTCGATATCCCTGCTATCCCTGATATCCCTGATATCCCTGATATCCCTGATATCCCTGATATCCCTGATATCCTTGATATCCCTGATATCCTTGATATCCCTGATATCCTTGATATCCCTGATATCCTTGATATCCCTGATCTCCTTGATATCCCTGATATCCTTGATATCCCTGATATCCTTGATATCCCTGATATCCCTGATATCCCTGATATCCCTGATATCCCTGATATCCCTGATATCCCTGCTATCCCTGATATCCCTGATATCCCTGATATCCCTGATATCCCTGATATCCCTGATATCCTTGATATCCCTGATATCCTTGATATCCCTGATATCCTTGATATCCCTGATATCCTTGATATCCCTGATATCCTTGATATCCCTGATATCCTTGATATCCCTGATATCCTTGATATCCCTGATATCCTTGATATCCCTGATATCCTTGATATCCCTGATATCCTTGATATCCCTGATATCCTTGATATCCCTGATATCCTTGATATCCCTGATATCCTTGATATCCCTGATATCCCTGATATCCCTGATATCCCTGATATCCCTGATATTCTTGATATCCCTGATATCCCTGATATCCCTGATATCCCTGATATCCCTGATATCCCTGATATCCCTGATATTCTTGATATCCCTGATATCCTTGATATCCGTGATATCCTTGATATCCCTGATATCCCTGATATCCCTGATGTCCCTGATATCCCTGATTTCCCTGATATCCTTGATATCCCTGATATCCTCGATATCCCTGCTATCCCTGATATCCCTGATATCCCTGATATCCCTGATATCCCTGATATCCCTGATATCCTTGATATCCCTGATATCCTTGATATCCCTGATATCCTTGATATCCCTGATATCCTTGATATCCCTGATATCCTTGATATCCCTGATATCCTTGATATCCCTGATATCCTTGATATCCCTGATATCCCTGATATCCCTGATATCCCTGATATCCCTGATATCCCTGATATCCCTGATATCCCTGATATCCCTGATATCCCTGATATCCCTGATATCCCTGATATCCCTGATATCCCTGATATCCCTGATATCCCTGATATATCTGATATCCCTGATATCCTTGATATCCCTGATATCCTTGATATCCCTGATATCCTTGATATCCCTGATATCCTTGATATCCCTGATATCCCTGATATCCCTGATATCCCTGATATCCCTGATATCCCTGATATCCCTGATATCCCTGATATCCCTGATATCCCTGATATCCCTGATATTCTTGATATCCCTGATATCCTTGATATCCCTGATATCCTTGATATCCCTGATATCCCTGATATCCCTGATGTCCCTGATATCCCTGATTTCCCTGATATCCTTGATATCCCTGATATCCTCGATATCCCTGCTATCCCTGATATCCCTGATATCCCTGATATCCCTGATATCCTTGATATCCCTGATATCCTTGATATCCCTGATATCCTTGATATCCCTGATATCCTTGATATCCCTGATATCCTTGATATCCCTGATATCCTTGATATCCCTGATATCCCTGATATCCCTGATATCCCTGATATCCCTGATATCCCTGATATCCCTGATATCCCTGATATCCCTGATATCCCTGATATCCCTGATATCCCTGATATCCCTGATATCCCTGATATCCCTGATATCCCTGATATCCCTGATATCCCTGATATCCCTGATATCCCTGATATCCCTGATATCCCTGATATCCTTGATATCCCTGATATCCTTGATATCCCTGATATGCTTGATATCCCTGATATCCCTGATATCCCTGATATCCCTGATATCCCTGATATCCTTGATATCCCTGATATTCCTGATATTCCTGATATCCCTGATATCCCTGATATCCCTGATATCCCTGATATCCCTGATATCCCTGATATCCCTGATATCCCTGATATCCCTGATATCCCTGATATCCTTGATATCCCTGATATTCCTGATATCCCTGATATCCCTGATATCCCTGATATCCCTGATATCCCTGATATCCCTCATATCCCTGATATCCCTGATATCCCTGATATTCCTAATATCCCTGACGTCCTTGATATCCCTGATATCCCTGATATCCTTGATATCCCTGATATCCCTGATATCCCTGATGTCCCTGATATCCCTGATTTCCCTGATATCCCTGATATCCCTGATATCCCTGATGTCCCTGATATCCCTGATTTCCCTGATATCCTTGATATCCCTGATATCCTCGATATCCCTGCTATCCCTGATATCCCTGATATCCCTGATATCCCTGATATCCCTGATATCCCTGATATCCTTGATATCCCTGATATCCTTGATATCCCTGATATCCTTGATATCCCTGATATCCTTGATATCCCTGATATCCTTGATATCCCTGATATCCTTGATATCCCTGATATCCTTGATATCCCTGATATCCTTGATATCCCTGATATCCTTGATATCCCTGATATCCTTGATATCCCTGATATCCTTGATATCCCTGATATCCTTGATATCCCTGATATCCCTGATATCCCTGATATCCCTGATATCCCTGATATTCTTGATATCCCTGATATCCCTGATATCCCTGATATCCCTGATATCCCTGATATTCTTGATATCCCTGATATCCTTGATATCCTTGATATCCTTGATATCCCTGATATCCTTGATATCCCTGATATCCTTGATATCCCTGATATCCTTGATATCCCTGATATCCTTGATATCCCTGATATCCCTGATATCCCTGATATCCCTGATATCCCTGATATTCTTGATATCCCTGATATCCCTGATATCCCTGATATCCCTGATATCCCTGATATCCCTGATATCCCTGATATCCTTGATATCCCTGATATCCCTGATATCCCTGATATCCCTGATATCCCTGATATTCTTGATATCCCTGATATCCCTGATATCCCTGATATCCCTGATATCCCTGATATCCCTGATATCCCTGATATTCTTGATATCCCTGATATCCTTGATATCCTTGATATCCTTGATATCCCTGATATCCCTGATATCCCTGATGTCCCTGATATCCCTGATTTCCCTGATATCCTTGATATCCCTGATATCCTCGATATCCCTGCTATCCCTGATATCCCTGATATCCCTGATATCCCTGATATCCCTGATATCCCTGATATCCTTGATATCCCTGATATCCTTGATATCCCTGATATCCTTGATATCCCTGATATCCTTGATATCCCTGATATCCTTGATATCCCTGATATCCTTGATATCCCTGATATCCGTGATATCCCTGATATCCCTGATATCCCTGATATCCCTGATATCCCTGATATCCCTGATATCCCTGCTATCCCTGATATCCCTGATATCCCTGATATCCCTGATATCCCTGATATCCCTGATATCCTTGATATCCCTGATATCCTTGATATCCCTGATATCCTTGATATCCCTGATATCCTTGATATCCCTGATATCCTTGATATCCCTGATATCCTTGATATCCCTGATATCCTTGATATCCCTGATATCCTTGATATCCCTGATATCCTTGATATCCCTGATATCCTTGATATCCCTGATATCCTTGATATCCCTGATATCCTTGATATCCCTGATATCCTTGATATCCCTGATATCCTTGATATCCCTGATATCCCTGATATCCCTGATATTCTTGATATCCCTGATATTCTTGATATCCCTGATATCCCTGATATCCCTGATATCCCTGATATCCCTGATATTCTTGATATCCCTGATATTCTTGATATCCCTGATATCCTTGATATCCCTGATATCCCTGATATCCCTGATGTCCCTGATATCCCTGATTTCCCTGATATCCTTGATATCCCTGATATCCTCGATATCCCTGCTATCCCTGATATCCCTGATATCCCTGATATCCCTGATATCCCTGATATCCCTGATATCCCTGATATCCCTGATATCCTTGATATCCCTGATATCCTTGATATCCCTGATATCCTTGATATCCCTGATATCCTTGATATCCCTGATATCCTTGATATCCCTGATATCCCTGATATCCCTGATATCCCTGATATTCCTGATATCCCTGATATCCCTGATATCCCTGATATCCCTGATATCCCTGATATCCCTGATATCCCTGATATCCCTGATATCCCTGATATCCCTGATATCCCTGATATCCCTGATATCCCTGATATCCTTGATATCCCTGATATCCTTGATATCCCTGATATCCTTGATATCCCTGATATCCCTGATATCCCTGATATCCCTGATATCCCTGATATTCTTGATATCCCTGATATCCCTGATATCCCTGATATCCCTGATATCCCTGATATCCCTGATATCCCTGATATCCCTGATATCCTTGATATCCCTGATATCCTTGATATCCCTGATATCCTTGATATCCCTGATATCCTTGATATCCCTGATATCCTTGATATCCCTGATATCCTTGATATCCCTGATATCCCTGATATCCCTGATATCCCTGATATCCCTGATATCCCTGATATCCCTGATATCCCTGATATCCCTGATATCCCTGATATCCCTGATATCCCTGATATCCCTGATATCCCTGATATCCCTGATATCCCTGATATCCCTGATATCCTTGATATCCCTGATATCCTTGATATCCCTGATATCCTTGATATCCCTGATATCCTTGATATCCCTGATATCCCTGATATCCCTGATGTCCCTGATATCCCTGATATTCCTGATATCCCTGATATCCCTGATATCCCTGATATCCCTGATATCCCTGATATCCCTGATATCCCTGATATTCTTGATATCCCTGATATCCTTGATATCCTTGATATCCTTGATATCCCTGATATCCTTGATATCCCTGATATCCCTGATATCCCTGATGTCCCTGATATCCCTGATTTCCCTGATATCCTTGATATCCCTGATATCCTTGATATCCCTGATATCCTCGATATCCCTGCTATCCCTGATATCCCTGATATCCCTGATATCCCTGATATCCCTGATATCCCTGATATCCTTGATATCCCTGATATCCTTGATATCCCTGATATCCTTGATATCCCTGATATCCTTGATATCCCTGATATCCTTGATATCCCTGATATCCTTGATATCCCTGATATCCTTGATATCCCTGATATCCCTGATATCCCTGATATCCCTGATATCCCTGATATCCCTGATATCCCTGATATCCCTGATATCCCTGATATCCCTGATATCCCTGATATCCCTGATATCCCTGATATCCCTGATATCCCTGATATCCCTGATATCCCTGATATCCCTGATATCCCTGATATCCCTGATATCCCTGATATCCCTGATATCCTTGATATCCCTGATATCCTTGATATCCCTGATATCCTTGATATCCCTGATATGCTTGATATCCCTGATATCCCTGATATCCCTGATATCCCTGATATCCCTGATATCCTTGATATCCCTGATATTCCTGATATTCCTGATATCCCTGATATCCCTGATATCCCTGATATCCCTGATATCCCTGATATCCCTGATATCCCTGATATCCCTGATATCCCTGATATCCCTGATATCCTTGATATCCCTGATATTCCTGATATTCCTGATATCCCTGATATCCCTGATATCCCTGATATCCCTGATATCCCTCATATCCCTGATATCCCTGATATCCCTGATATTCCTAATATCCCTGACGTCCTTGATATCCCTGATATCCCTGATATCCTTGATATCCCTGATATCCCTGATATCCCTGATGTCCCTGATATCCCTGATTTCCCTGATATCCTTGATATCCCTGATATCCTCGATATCCCTGCTATCCCTGATATCCCTGATATCCCTGATATCCCTGATATCCCTGATATCCCTGATATCCTTGATATCCCTGATATCCTTGATATCCCTGATATCCTTGATATCCCTGATATCCTTGATATCCCTGATATCCTTGATATCCCTGATATCCTTGATATCCCTGATATCCTTGATATCCCTGATATCCTTGATATCCCTGATATCCTTGATATCCCTGATATCCTTGATATCCCTGATATCCTTGATATCCCTGATATCCTTGATATCCCTGATATCCTTGATATCCCTGATATCCTTGATATCCCTGATATCCCTGATATCCCTGATATCCCTGATATCCCTGATATTCTTGATATCCCTGATATCCCTGATATCCCTGATATCCCTGATATCCCTGATATCCCTGATATCCCTGATATTCTTGATATCCCTGATATCCTTGATATCCCTGATATCCCTGATATCCCTGATGTCCCTGATATCCCTGATTTCCCTGATATCCTTGATATCCCTGCTATCCCTGATATCCCTGATATCCCTGATATCCCTGATATCCCTGATATCCCTGATATCCCTGATATCCCTGATATCCCTGATATCCCTGATATCCCTGATATCCCTGATATCCCTGATATCCCTGATATCCCTGATATCCCTGATATCCCTGATATCCCTGATATCCCTGATATCCCTGATATCCTTGATATCCCTGATATCCTTGATATCCCTGATATCCTTGATATCCCTGATATCCTTGATATCCCTGATATCCTTGATATCCCTGATATCCCTGATATCCCTGATATCCCTGATATCCCTGATATCCCTGATATCCCTGATATCCCTGATATCCCTGATATCCCTGATATCCCTGATATCCCTGATATCCCTGATATCCCTGATATCCCTGATATCCCTGATATCCCTGATATCCTTGATATCCCTGATATCCTTGATATCCCTGATATGCTTGATATCCCTGATATCCCTGATATCCCTGATATCCCTGATATCCCTGATATCCTTGATATCCTTGATATTCCTGATATTCCTGATATCCCTGATATCCCTGATATCCCTGATATCCCTGATATCCCTGATATCCCTGATATCCCTGATATCCCTGATATCCCTGATATCCCTGATATCCCTGATATCCTTGATATCCCTGATATTCCTGATATTCCTGATATCCCTGATATCCCTGATATCCCTGATATCCCTGATATCCCTCATATCCCTGATATCCCTGATATCCCTGATATTCCTAATATCCCTGACGTCCTTGATATCCCTGATATCCCTGATATCCTTGATATCCCTGATATCCCTGATATCCCTGATGTCCCTGATATCCCTGATTTCCCTGATATCCTTGATATCCCTGATATCCTCGATATCCCTGCTATCCCTGATATCCCTGATATCCCTGATATCCCTGATATCCCTGATATCCCTGATATCCTTGATATCCCTGATATCCTTGATATCCCTGATATCCTTGATATCCCTGATATCCTTGATATCCCTGATATCCTTGATATCCCTGATATCCTTGATATCCCTGATATCCTTGATATCCCTGATATCCTTGATATCCCTGATATCCTTGATATCCCTGATATCCTTGATATCCCTGATATCCTTGATATCCCTGATATCCTTGATATCCCTGATATCCTTGATATCCCTGATATCCTTGATATCCCTGATATCCTTGATATCCCTGATATCCTTGATATCCCTGATATCCTTGATATCCCTGATATCCTTGATATCCCTGATATCCTTGATATCCCTGATATCCTTGATATCCCTGATATCCCTGATATCCCTGATATCCCTGATATCCCTGATATTCTTGATATCCCTGATATCCCTGATATCCCTGATATCCCTGATATCCCTGATATCCCTGATATCCCTGATATTCTTGATATCCCTGATATCCTTGATATCCTTGATATCCTTGATATCCCTGATATCCCTGATATCCCTGATGTCCCTGATATCCCTGATTTCCCTGATATCCTTGATATCCCTGATATCCTCGATATCCCTGCTATCCCTGATATCCCTGATATCCCTGATATCCCTGATATCCCTGATATCCCTGATATCCGTGATATCCTTGATATCCCTGATATCCTTGATATCCCTGATATCCCTGATATCCCTGATATCCCTGATATCCCTGATATCCCTGATATCCCTGATATCCCTGATATCCCTGATATCCCTGATATCCCTGATATCCCTGATATCCCTGATATCCCTGATATCCCTGATATCCCTGATATCCTTGATATCCCTGATATCCTTGATATCCCTGATATCCTTGATATCCCTGATATCCTTGATATCCCTGATATCCCTGATATCCCTGATATCCCTGATATCCCTGATATCCCTGATATCCCTGATATTCTTGATATCCCTGATATCCCTGATATCCCTGATATCCCTGATATCCCTGATATCCCTGATATCCCTGATATCCCTGATATCCTTGATATCCCTGATATCCTTGATATCCCTGATATCCTTGATATCCCTGATATCCTTGATATCCCTGATATCCTTGATATCCCTGATATCCTTGATATCCCTGATATCCCTGATATCCCTGATATCCCTGATATCCCTGATATCCCTGATATCCCTGCTATCCCTGATATCCCTGATATCCCTGATATCCCTGATATCCCTGATATCCCTGATATCCTTGATATCCCTGATATCCTTGATATCCCTGATATCCTTGATATCCCTGATATCCTTGATATCCCTGATATCCCTGATATCCCTGATATCCCTGATATCCCTGATATCCCTGATATCCCTGATATTCTTGATATCCCTGATATCCTTGATATCCCTGATATCCTTGATATCCCTGATATCCTTGATATCCCTGATATCCTTGATATCCCTGATATCCTTGATATCCCTGATATCCTTGATATCCCTGATATCCCTGATATCCCTGATATCCCTGATATCCCTGATATCCCTGATATCCCTGATATCCCTGATATCCTGAATATCCCTGATATCCCTGATATCCCTGATATCCCTGATATCCCTGATATATCCCTGATATCCCTGATATCCCTGATATCCCTGATATCCCTGATATCCCTGATATCCCTGATATCCCTGATATCCCTGATATCCCTGATATCCCTGATATCCCTGATATCCCTGATATCCCTGATATCCTTGATATCCCAGATATCCTTGATATCCCTGATATCCCTGATATCCCTGATATCCTGGATATCCCTGATATCCCTGATATCCCTGATATCCCTGATATCCCTGATATCCCTGATATCCCTGATATCCCTGATATCCCCCATATCTCTGATATCCCTGATATCCCTGATATCCCTGATATCCCTGATATCCCTGATATATCCCTGATATCCCTGATATCCCTGATATCCCTGATATCCCTGATATCCCTGATATCCCTGATATCCCTGATATCCCTGATATCCCTGATATCCCTGATATCCCTGATATCCTGGATATCCCTGATATCCCTGATATCCCTGATATCCCTGATATCCCTGATATCCCTGATATCCCTGATATCCCTGATATCCCTGATATCCCTGATATCCCTGATATCCCTGATATCCCTGATATCCCTGATATCCCTGATATCCCTGATATCCTTGATATCCCTGATATCCCTGATATCCCTGATATCCCTGATATCCCTGATATCCCTGATATCCCTGATATCCCTGATATCCCTGATATCCCTGATATCCCTGATATCCCTGATATCCCTGATATCCCTGATATCCCTGATATCCCTGATATCCCTGATATCCCTGATATCCCTGATATCCCTGATATCCCTGATATCCCTGATATCCCTGATATCCCTGATATCCTTGATATCCCTGATATCCTTGATATCCCTGATATCCTTGATATCCCTGATATCCTTGATATCCCTGATATCCCTGATATCCCTGATGTCCCTGATATCCCTGATATTCCTGATATCCCTGATATCCCTGATATCCCTGATATCCCTGATATCCCTGATATCCCTGATATCCCTGATATTCTTGATATCCCTGATATCCTTGATATCCTTGATATCCTTGATATCCCTGATATCCTTGATATCCCTGATATCCCTGATATCCCTGATGTCCCTGATATCCCTGATTTCCCTGATATCCTTGATATCCCTGATATCCTTGATATCCCTGATATCCTCGATATCCCTGCTATCCCTGATATCCCTGATATCCCTGATATCCCTGATATCCCTGATATCCCTGATATCCTTGATATCCCTGATATCCTTGATATCCCTGATATCCTTGATATCCCTGATATCCTTGATATCCCTGATATCCTTGATATCCCTGATATCCTTGATATCCCTGATATCCTTGATATCCCTGATATCCCTGATATCCCTGATATCCCTGATATCCCTGATATCCCTGATATCCCTGATATCCCTGATATCCCTGATATCCCTGATATCCCTGATATCCCTGATATCCCTGATATCCCTGATATCCCTGATATCCCTGATATCCCTGATATCCCTGATATCCCTGATATCCCTGATATCCCTGATATCCCTGATATCCTTGATATCCCTGATATCCTTGATATCCCTGATATGCTTGATATCCCTGATATCCCTGATATCCCTGATATCCCTGATATCCCTGATATCCTTGATATCCCTGATATTCCTGATATTCCTGATATCCCTGATATCCCTGATATCCCTGATATCCCTGATATCCCTGATATCCCTGATATCCCTGATATCCCTGATATCCCTGATATCCCTGATATCCTTGATATCCCTGATATTCCTGATATTCCTGATATCCCTGATATCCCTGATATCCCTGATATCCCTGATATCCCTCATATCCCTGATATCCCTGATATCCCTGATATTCCTAATATCCCTGACGTCCTTGATATCCCTGATATCCCTGATATCCTTGATATCCCTGATATCCCTGATATCCCTGATGTCCCTGATATCCCTGATTTCCCTGATATCCTTGATATCCCTGATATCCTCGATATCCCTGCTATCCCTGATATCCCTGATATCCCTGATATCCCTGATATCCCTGATATCCCTGATATCCTTGATATCCCTGATATCCTTGATATCCCTGATATCCTTGATATCCCTGATATCCTTGATATCCCTGATATCCTTGATATCCCTGATATCCTTGATATCCCTGATATCCTTGATATCCCTGATATCCTTGATATCCCTGATATCCTTGATATCCCTGATATCCTTGATATCCCTGATATCCTTGATATCCCTGATATCCTTGATATCCCTGATATCCTTGATATCCCTGATATCCTTGATATCCCTGATATCCTTGATATCCCTGATATCCCTGATATCCCTGATATCCCTGATATCCCTGATATTCTTGATATCCCTGATATCCCTGATATCCCTGATATCCCTGATATCCCTGATATCCCTGATATCCCTGATATTCTTGATATCCCTGATATCCTTGATATCCCTGATATCCCTGATATCCCTGATGTCCCTGATATCCCTGATTTCCCTGATATCCTTGATATCCCTGCTATCCCTGATATCCCTGATATCCCTGATATCCCTGATATCCCTGATATCCCTGATATCCCTGATATCCCTGATATCCCTGATATCCCTGATATCCCTGATATCCCTGATATCCCTGATATCCCTGATATCCCTGATATCCCTGATATCCCTGATATCCCTGATATCCCTGATATCCCTGATATCCCTGATATCCTTGATATCCCTGATATCCTTGATATCCCTGATATCCTTGATATCCCTGATATCCTTGATATCCCTGATATCCTTGATATCCCTGATATCCCTGATATCCCTGATATCCCTGATATCCCTGATATCCCTGATATCCCTGATATCCCTGATATCCCTGATATCCCTGATATCCCTGATATCCCTGATATCCCTGATATCCCTGATATCCCTGATATCCCTGATATCCCTGATATCCCTGATATCCTTGATATCCCTGATATCCTTGATATCCCTGATATGCTTGATATCCCTGATATCCCTGATATCCCTGATATCCCTGATATCCCTGATATCCTTGATATCCTTGATATTCCTGATATTCCTGATATCCCTGATATCCCTGATATCCCTGATATCCCTGATATCCCTGATATCCCTGATATCCCTGATATCCCTGATATCCCTGATATCCCTGATATCCCTGATATCCTTGATATCCCTGATATTCCTGATATTCCTGATATCCCTGATATCCCTGATATCCCTGATATCCCTGATATCCCTCATATCCCTGATATCCCTGATATCCCTGATATTCCTAATATCCCTGACGTCCTTGATATCCCTGATATCCCTGATATCCTTGATATCCCTGATATCCCTGATATCCCTGATGTCCCTGATATCCCTGATTTCCCTGATATCCTTGATATCCCTGATATCCTCGATATCCCTGCTATCCCTGATATCCCTGATATCCCTGATATCCCTGATATCCCTGATATCCCTGATATCCTTGATATCCCTGATATCCTTGATATCCCTGATATCCTTGATATCCCTGATATCCTTGATATCCCTGATATCCTTGATATCCCTGATATCCTTGATATCCCTGATATCCTTGATATCCCTGATATCCTTGATATCCCTGATATCCTTGATATCCCTGATATCCTTGATATCCCTGATATCCTTGATATCCCTGATATCCTTGATATCCCTGATATCCTTGATATCCCTGATATCCTTGATATCCCTGATATCCTTGATATCCCTGATATCCTTGATATCCCTGATATCCTTGATATCCCTGATATCCTTGATATCCCTGATATCCTTGATATCCCTGATATCCTTGATATCCCTGATATCCCTGATATCCCTGATATCCCTGATATCCCTGATATTCTTGATATCCCTGATATCCCTGATATCCCTGATATCCCTGATATCCCTGATATCCCTGATATCCCTGATATTCTTGATATCCCTGATATCCTTGATATCCTTGATATCCTTGATATCCCTGATATCCCTGATATCCCTGATGTCCCTGATATCCCTGATTTCCCTGATATCCTTGATATCCCTGATATCCTCGATATCCCTGCTATCCCTGATATCCCTGATATCCCTGATATCCCTGATATCCCTGATATCCCTGATATCCGTGATATCCTTGATATCCCTGATATCCTTGATATCCCTGATATCCCTGATATCCCTGATATCCCTGATATCCCTGATATCCCTGATATCCCTGATATCCCTGATATCCCTGATATCCCTGATATCCCTGATATCCCTGATATCCCTGATATCCCTGATATCCCTGATATCCCTGATATCCTTGATATCCCTGATATCCTTGATATCCCTGATATCCTTGATATCCCTGATATCCTTGATATCCCTGATATCCCTGATATCCCTGATATCCCTGATATCCCTGATATCCCTGATATCCCTGATATTCTTGATATCCCTGATATCCCTGATATCCCTGATATCCCTGATATCCCTGATATCCCTGATATCCCTGATATCCCTGATATCCTTGATATCCCTGATATCCTTGATATCCCTGATATCCTTGATATCCCTGATATCCTTGATATCCCTGATATCCTTGATATCCCTGATATCCTTGATATCCCTGATATCCCTGATATCCCTGATATCCCTGATATCCCTGATATCCCTGATATCCCTGCTATCCCTGATATCCCTGATATCCCTGATATCCCTGATATCCCTGATATCCCTGATATCCTTGATATCCCTGATATCCTTGATATCCCTGATATCCTTGATATCCCTGATATCCTTGATATCCCTGATATCCCTGATATCCCTGATATCCCTGATATCCCTGATATCCCTGATATCCCTGATATTCTTGATATCCCTGATATCCTTGATATCCCTGATATCCTTGATATCCCTGATATCCTTGATATCCCTGATATCCTTGATATCCCTGATATCCTTGATATCCCTGATATCCTTGATATCCCTGATATCCTTGATATCCCTGATATCCCTGATATCCCTGATATCCCTGATATCCCTGATATCCCTGATATCCCTGATATCCTGAATATCCCTGATATCCCTGATATCCCTGATATCCCTGATATCCCTGATATATCCCTGATATCCCTGATATCCCTGATATCCCTGATATCCCTGATATCCCTGATATCCCTGATATCCCTGATATCCCTGATATCCCTGATATCCCTGATATCCCTGATATCCCTGATATCCCTGATATCCCTGATATCCCTGATATCCCTGATATCCCTGATATCCTTGATATCCCAGATATCCTTGATATCCCTGATATCCCTGATATACCTGATATCCTGAATATCCCTCATATCCTGGATATCCCTGATATCCCTGATATTCCTGATATCCCTGATATCCCTGATATCCCTGATATCCCTGATATCCCTGATATCCCTGATATCCCTGATATCCCTGATATCCCTGATATCCCTGATATCCCTGATATCCCTGATATCCCTGATATCCCTGATATCCCTGATATCCCTGATATCCCTGATATCCTGGATATCCCTGATATCCTGGATATCCCTGATATCCCTGATATCCCTGATATCCCTGATATCCCTGATATCCTGGATATCCCTGATATCCCTGATATCCCTGATATCCCTGATATCCCTGATATCCCTGATATCCCTGATATCCCTGATATCCCTGATATCCCTGATATCCCTGATATCCCTGATATCCCTGATATCCCTGATATCCCTGATATCCCTGATATCCCTGATATCCCTGATATCCTTGATATCCCAGATATCCTTGATATCCCTGATATCCCTGATATCCCTGATATCCTGGATATCCCTGATATCCCTGATATCCCTGATATTCCTGATATCCCTGATATCCCTGATATCCCTGATATCCCTGATATCCCCCATATCTCTGATATCCCTGATATCCCTGATATCCCTGATATCCCTGATATCCCTGATATCCCTGATATCCCTGATATCCCTGATATCCCTGATATCCCTGATATCCCTGATATCCCTGATATCCCTGATATCCCTGATATTATCCCTGATATCCCTGATATCCCTGATATCCCTGATATCCCTGATATCCCTGATATCCCTGATATCCCTGATATCCCTGATATCCCTGATATCCCTGATATCCCTGATATCCCTGATATCCCTGATATCCCTGATATCCCTGATTTCCTGGATATCCCTGATATCCCTGATATCCCTGATATCCCTGATATCCCTGATATCCCTGATATCCCTGATATCCCTGATATCCCTGATATCCCTGATATCCCCCATATCTCTGATATCCCTGATATCCCTGATATCCCTGATATCCCTGATATCCCTGATATCCCTGATATCCCTGATATCCCTGATATCCCTGATATCCCTGATATCCCTGATATCCCTGATATCCCTGATATCCCTGATATCCCTGATATCCCTGATATTATCCCTGATATCCCTGATATCCCTGATATCCCTGATATCCCTGATATGCCTGATATCCCTGATATCCCTGATATCCCTGATATCCCTGATATCCCTGATATCCCTGATATCCCTGATATCCCTGATATCCCTGATATCCCTGATATCCCTGATATCCCTGATATCCCTGATATCCCTGATATCCCTGATATCCCTGATATCCCTGATATCCCTGATATCCCTGATATCTCTGATATCCCTGATATCCCTGATATCCCTGATATCCTGGATATCCCTGATATCCCTGATATCCCTGATATCCCTGATATCCCTGATATCCCTGATATCCCTGATATCCCTGATATCCCTGATATCCCTGATATCCCTGATATCCCTGATATCCCTGATATCCCTGATATCCCTGATATCCCTGATATCCCTGATATCTCTGATATCCCTGATATCCCTGATATCCCTGATATCCCTGATATCCCTGGTATCCCTGATATCCTGGATATCCCTGATATCCCTGATATCCCTGATATCCCTGATATCCCTGATATCCCTGATATCCCTGATATCCCTGATATCCCTGATATCCCTGATATCCCTGATATCCCTGATATCCCTGATATCCCTGATATCCCTGATATCCCTGATATCCCTGATATCCCTGATATCCCTGATATCCCTGATATCCCTGATATCCCTGATATCCCTGATATCCTGGATATCCCTGATATCCTGGATATCCCTGATATCCCTGATATCCCTGATATCCCTGATATCCCTGATATCCCTGATATCCCTGATATCCCTGATATCCCTGATATCCCTGATATCCCTGATATCCCTGATATCCCTGATATCCCTGATATCCCTGATATCCTGGATATCCCTGATATCCCTGATATCCCTGATATCCTGGATATCCCTGATATCCCTGATATCCCTGATATCCCTGATATCCCTGATATCCCTGATATCCCTGATATCCCTGATATCCCTGATATCCCTGATGTCCCTGATATCCCTGATTTCCCTGATATCCTTGATATCCCTGATATCCTCGATATCCCTGCTATCCCTGATATCCCTGATATCCCTGATATCCCTGATATCCCTGATATCCCTGATATCCTTGATATCCCTGATATCCTTGATATCCCTGATATCCCTGATATCCCTGATATTCTTGATATCCCTGATATCCCTGATATCCCTGATATCCCTGATATCCCTGATATCCCTGATATCCCTGATATTCTTGATATCCCTGATATCCTTGATATCCTTGATATCCTTGATATCCCTGATATCCCTGATATCCCTGATGTCCCTGATATCCCTGATTTCCCTGATATCCTTGATATCCCTGATATCCTCGATATCCCTGCTATCCCTGATATCCCTGATATCCCTGATATCCCTGATATCCCTGATATCCCTGATATCCTTGATATCCCTGATATCCTTGATATCCCTGATATCCTTGATATCCCTGATATCCTTGATATCCCTGATATCCCTGATATCCCTGATATCCCTGATATCCCTGATATTCTTGATATCCCTGATATCCCTGATATCCCTGATATCCCTGATATCCCTGATATCCCTGATATCCCTGATATCCCTGATATCCCTGATATCCCTGATATCCCTGATATCCCTGATATCCCTGATATCCCTGATATCCCTGATATCCCTGATATGCTTGATATCCCTGATATCCCTGATATCCCTGATATCCCTGATATCCCTGATATCCCTGATATCCCTGATATTCCTGATATTCCTGATATCCCTGATATCCCTGATATCCCTGATATCCCTGATATCCCTGATATCCCTGATATCCCTGATATCCCTGATATCCCTGATATCCCTGATATCCTTGATATCCCTGATATTCCTGATATTCCTGATATCCCTGATATCCCTGATATCCCTGATATCCCTGATATCCCTCATATCCCTGATATCCCTGATATCCCTGATATTCCTAATATCCCTGACGTCCTTGATATCCCTGATATCCCTGATATCCTTGATATCCCTGATATCCCTGATATCCCTGATGTCCCTGATATCCCTGATTTCCCTGATATCCTTGATATCCCTGATATCCTCGATATCCCTGCTATCCCTGATATCCCTGATATCCCTGATATCCCTGATATCCCTGATATCCCTGATATCCTTGATATCCCTGATATCCTTGATATCCCTGATATCCTTGATATCCCTGATATCCTTGATATCCCTGATATCCTTGATATCCCTGATATCCTTGATATCCCTGATATCCTTGATATCCCTGATATCCTTGATATCCCTGATATCCTTGATATCCCTGATATCCTTGATATCCCTGATATCCTTGATATCCCTGATATCCTTGATATCCCTGATATCCTTGATATCCCTGATATCCTTGATATCCCTGATATCCCTGATATCCCTGATATCCCTGATATCCCTGATATTCTTGATATCCCTGATATCCCTGATATCCCTGATATCCCTGATATCCCTGATATCCCTGATATCCCTGATATTCTTGATATCCCTGATATCCTTGATATCCTTGATATCCTTGATATCCCTGATATCCCTGATATCCCTGATGTCCCTGATATCCCTGATTTCCCTGATATCCTTGATATCCCTGATATCCTCGATATCCCTGCTATCCCTGATATCCCTGATATCCCTGATATCCCTGATATCCCTGATATCCCTGATATCCTTGATATCCCTGATATCCTTGATATCCCTGATATCCTTGATATCCCTGATATCCTTGATATCCCTGATATCCTTGATATCCCTGATATCCTTGATATCCCTGATATCCTTGATATCCCTGATATCCCTGATATCCCTGATATCCCTGATATCCCTGATATCCCTGATATCCCTGCTATCCCTGATATCCCTGATATCCCTGATATCCCTGATATCCCTGATATCCCTGATATCCTTGATATCCCTGATATCCTTGATATCCCTGATATCCTTGATATCCCTGATATCCTTGATATCCCTGATATCCTTGATATCCCTGATATCCTTGATATCCCTGATATCCTTGATATCCCTGATATCCTTGATATCCCTGATATCCTTGATATCCCTGATATCCTTGATATCCCTGATATCCTTGATATCCCTGATATCCTTGATATCCCTGATATCCTTGATATCCCTGATATCCTTGATATCCCTGATATCCTTGATATCCCTGATATCCCTGATATCCCTGATATTCTTGATATCCCTGATATTCTTGATATCCCTGATATCCCTGATATCCCTGATATCCCTGATATCCCTGATATTCTTGATATCCCTGATATTCTTGATATCCCTGATATCCTTGATATCCCTGATATCCCTGATATCCCTGATGTCCCTGATATCCCTGATTTCCCTGATATCCTTGATATCCCTGATATCCTCGATATCCCTGCTATCCCTGATATCCCTGATATCCCTGATATCCCTGATATCCCTGATATCCCTGATATCCCTGATATCCCTGATATCCTTGATATCCCTGATATCCTTGATATCCCTGATATCCTTGATATCCCTGATATCCTTGATATCCCTGATATCCTTGATATCCCTGATATCCCTGATATCCCTGATATCCCTGATATCCCTGATATCCCTGATATCCCTGATATCCCTGATATCCCTGATATCCCTGATATCCCTGATATCCCTGATATCCCTGATATCCCTGATATCCCTGATATCCCTGATATCCCTGATATCCTTGATATCCCTGATATCCTTGATATCCCTGATATCCTTGATATCCCTGATATCCCTGATATCCCTGATATCCCTGATATCCCTGATATTCTTGATATCCCTGATATCCCTGATATCCCTGATATCCCTGATATCCCTGATATCCCTGATATCCCTGATATCCCTGATATCCTTGATATCCCTGATATCCTTGATATCCCTGATATCCTTGATATCCCTGATATCCTTGATATCCCTGATATCCTTGATATCCCTGATATCCTTGATATCCCTGATATCCCTGATATCCCTGATATCCCTGATATCCCTGATATCCCTGATATCCCTGATATCCCTGATATCCCTGATATCCCTGATATCCCTGATATCCCTGATATCCCTGATATCCCTGATATCCCTGATATCCCTGATATCCCTGATATCCTTGATATCCCTGATATCCTTGATATCCCTGATATCCTTGATATCCCTGATATCCTTGATATCCCTGATATCCCTGATATCCCTGATGTCCCTGATATCCCTGATATTCCTGATATCCCTGATATCCCTGATATCCCTGATATCCCTGATATCCCTGATATCCCTGATATCCCTGATATTCTTGATATCCCTGATATCCTTGATATCCTTGATATCCTTGATATCCCTGATATCCTTGATATCCCTGATATCCCTGATATCCCTGATGTCCCTGATATCCCTGATTTCCCTGATATCCTTGATATCCCTGATATCCTTGATATCCCTGATATCCTCGATATCCCTGCTATCCCTGATATCCCTGATATCCCTGATATCCCTGATATCCCTGATATCCCTGATATCCTTGATATCCCTGATATCCTTGATATCCCTGATATCCTTGATATCCCTGATATCCTTGATATCCCTGATATCCTTGATATCCCTGATATCCTTGATATCCCTGATATCCCTGATATCCCTGATATCCCTGATATCCCTGATATCCCTGATATCCCTGATATCCCTGATATCCCTGATATCCCTGATATCCCTGATATCCCTGATATCCCTGATATCCCTGATATCCCTGATATCCCTGATATCCCTGATATCCCTGATATCCCTGATATCCCTGATATCCTTGATATCCCTGATATCCTTGATATCCCTGATATCCTTGATATCCCTGATATGCTTGATATCCCTGATATCCCTGATATCCCTGATATCCCTGATATCCCTGATATCCTTGATATCCCTGATATTCCTGATATTCCTGATATCCCTGATATCCCTGATATCCCTGATATCCCTGATATCCCTGATATCCCTGATATCCCTGATATTCTTGATATCCCTGATATCCTTGATATCCTTGATATCCTTGATATCCCTGATATCCCTGATATCCCTGATGTCCCTGATATCCCTGATTTCCCTGATATCCTTGATATCCCTGATATCCTCGATATCCCTGCTATCCCTGATATCCCTGATATCCCTGATATCCCTGATATCCCTGATATCCCTGATATCCTTGATATCCCTGATATCCTTGATATCCCTGATATCCTTGATATCCCTGATATCCTTGATATCCCTGATATCCCTGATATCCCTGATATCCCTGATATCCCTGATATTCTTGATATCCCTGATATCCCTGATATCCCTGATATCCCTGATATCCCTGATATCCCTGATATCCCTGATATCCCTGATATCCCTGATATCCCTGATATCCCTGATATCCCTGATATCCCTGATATCCCTGATATCCCTGATATCCCTGATATGCTTGATATCCCTGATATCCCTGATATCCCTGATATCCCTGATATCCCTGATATCCCTGATATCCCTGATATTCCTGATATTCCTGATATCCCTGATATCCCTGATATCCCTGATATCCCTGATATCCCTGATATCCCTGATATCCCTGATATCCCTGATATCCCTGATATCCCTGATATCCTTGATATCCCTGATATTCCTGATATTCCTGATATCCCTGATATCCCTGATATCCCTGATATCCCTGATATCCCTCATATCCCTGATATCCCTGATATCCCTGATATTCCTAATATCCCTGACGTCCTTGATATCCCTGATATCCCTGATATCCTTGATATCCCTGATATCCCTGATATCCCTGATGTCCCTGATATCCCTGATTTCCCTGATATCCTTGATATCCCTGATATCCTCGATATCCCTGCTATCCCTGATATCCCTGATATCCCTGATATCCCTGATATCCCTGATATCCCTGATATCCTTGATATCCCTGATATCCTTGATATCCCTGATATCCTTGATATCCCTGATATCCTTGATATCCCTGATATCCTTGATATCCCTGATATCCTTGATATCCCTGATATCCTTGATATCCCTGATATCCTTGATATCCCTGATATCCTTGATATCCCTGATATCCTTGATATCCCTGATATCCTTGATATCCCTGATATCCTTGATATCCCTGATATCCTTGATATCCCTGATATCCTTGATATCCCTGATATCCCTGATATCCCTGATATCCCTGATATCCCTGATATTCTTGATATCCCTGATATCCCTGATATCCCTGATATCCCTGATATCCCTGATATCCCTGATATCCCTGATATTCTTGATATCCCTGATATCCTTGATATCCTTGATATCCTTGATATCCCTGATATCCCTGATATCCCTGATGTCCCTGATATCCCTGATTTCCCTGATATCCTTGATATCCCTGATATCCTCGATATCCCTGCTATCCCTGATATCCCTGATATCCCTGATATCCCTGATATCCCTGATATCCCTGATATCCTTGATATCCCTGATATCCTTGATATCCCTGATATCCTTGATATCCCTGATATCCTTGATATCCCTGATATCCTTGATATCCCTGATATCCTTGATATCCCTGATATCCTTGATATCCCTGATATCCCTGATATCCCTGATATCCCTGATATCCCTGATATCCCTGATATCCCTGCTATCCCTGATATCCCTGATATCCCTGATATCCCTGATATCCCTGATATCCCTGATATCCTTGATATCCCTGATATCCTTGATATCCCTGATATCCTTGATATCCCTGATATCCTTGATATCCCTGATATCCTTGATATCCCTGATATCCTTGATATCCCTGATATCCTTGATATCCCTGATATCCTTGATATCCCTGATATCCTTGATATCCCTGATATCCTTGATATCCCTGATATCCTTGATATCCCTGATATCCTTGATATCCCTGATATCCTTGATATCCCTGATATCCTTGATATCCCTGATATCCTTGATATCCCTGATATCCCTGATATCCCTGATATTCTTGATATCCCTGATATTCTTGATATCCCTGATATCCCTGATATCCCTGATATCCCTGATATCCCTGATATTCTTGATATCCCTGATATTCTTGATATCCCTGATATCCTTGATATCCCTGATATCCCTGATATCCCTGATGTCCCTGATATCCCTGATTTCCCTGATATCCTTGATATCCCTGATATCCTCGATATCCCTGCTATCCCTGATATCCCTGATATCCCTGATATCCCTGATATCCCTGATATCCCTGATATCCCTGATATCCCTGATATCCTTGATATCCCTGATATCCTTGATATCCCTGATATCCTTGATATCCCTGATATCCTTGATATCCCTGATATCCCTGATATCCCTGATATCCCTGATATCCCTGATATCCCTGATATCCCTGATATCCCTGATATCCCTGATATCCCTGATATCCCTGATATCCCTGATATCCCTGATATCCCTGATATCCCTGATATCCCTGATATCCCTGATATCCCTGATATCCCTGATATCCTTGATATCCCTGATATCCTTGATATCCCTGATATCCTTGATATCCCTGATATCCCTGATATCCCTGATATCCCTGATATCCCTGATATTCTTGATATCCCTGATATCCCTGATATCCCTGATATCCCTGATATCCCTGATATCCCTGATATCCCTGATATCCCTGATATCCTTGATATCCCTGATATCCTTGATATCCCTGATATCCTTGATATCCCTGATATCCTTGATATCCCTGATATCCTTGATATCCCTGATATCCTTGATATCCCTGATATCCCTGATATCCCTGATATCCCTGATATCCCTGATATCCCTGATATCCCTGATATCCCTGATATCCCTGATATCCCTGATATCCCTGATATCCCTGATATCCCTGATATCCCTGATATCCCTGATATCCCTGATATCCCTGATATCCTTGATATCCCTGATATCCTTGATATCCCTGATATCCTTGATATCCCTGATATCCTTGATATCCCTGATATCCCTGATATCCCTGATGTCCCTGATATCCCTGATATTCCTGATATCCCTGATATCCCTGATATCCCTGATATCCCTGATATCCCTGATATCCCTGATATCCCTGATATTCTTGATATCCCTGATATCCTTGATATCCTTGATATCCTTGATATCCCTGATATCCTTGATATCCCTGATATCCCTGATATCCCTGATGTCCCTGATATCCCTGATTTCCCTGATATCCTTGATATCCCTGATATCCTTGATATCCCTGATATCCTCGATATCCCTGCTATCCCTGATATCCCTGATATCCCTGATATCCCTGATATCCCTGATATCCCTGATATCCTTGATATCCCTGATATCCTTGATATCCCTGATATCCTTGATATCCCTGATATCCTTGATATCCCTGATATCCTTGATATCCCTGATATCCTTGATATCCCTGATATCCCTGATATCCCTGATATCCCTGATATCCCTGATATCCCTGATATCCCTGATATCCCTGATATCCCTGATATCCCTGATATCCCTGATATCCCTGATATCCCTGATATCCCTGATATCCCTGATATCCCTGATATCCCTGATATCCCTGATATCCCTGATATCCCTGATATCCTTGATATCCCTGATATCCTTGATATCCCTGATATCCTTGATATCCCTGATATGCTTGATATCCCTGATATCCCTGATATCCCTGATATCCCTGATATCCCTGATATCCTTGATATCCCTGATATTCCTGATATTCCTGATATCCCTGATATCCCTGATATCCCTGATATCCCTGATATCCCTGATATCCCTGATATCCCTGATATCCCTGATATCCCTGATATCCCTGATATCCTTGATATCCCTGATATTCCTGATATTCCTGATATCCCTGATATCCCTGATATCCCTGATATCCCTGATATCCCTCATATCCCTGATATCCCTGATATCCCTGATATTCCTAATATCCCTGACGTCCTTGATATCCCTGATATCCCTGATATCCTTGATATCCCTGATATCCCTGATATCCCTGATGTCCCTGATATCCCTGATTTCCCTGATATCCTTGATATCCCTGATATCCTCGATATCCCTGCTATCCCTGATATCCCTGATATCCCTGATATCCCTGATATCCCTGATATCCCTGATATCCTTGATATCCCTGATATCCTTGATATCCCTGATATCCTTGATATCCCTGATATCCTTGATATCCCTGATATCCTTGATATCCCTGATATCCTTGATATCCCTGATATCCTTGATATCCCTGATATCCTTGATATCCCTGATATCCTTGATATCCCTGATATCCTTGATATCCCTGATATCCTTGATATCCCTGATATCCTTGATATCCCTGATATCCTTGATATCCCTGATATCCTTGATATCCCTGATATCCTTGATATCCCTGATATCCCTGATATCCCTGATATCCCTGATATCCCTGATATTCTTGATATCCCTGATATCCCTGATATCCCTGATATCCCTGATATCCCTGATATCCCTGATATCCCTGATATTCTTGATATCCCTGATATCCTTGATATCCCTGATATCCCTGATATCCCTGATGTCCCTGATATCCCTGATTTCCCTGATATCCTTGATATCCCTGCTATCCCTGATATCCCTGATATCCCTGATATCCCTGATATCCCTGATATCCCTGATATCCCTGATATCCCTGATATCCCTGATATCCCTGATATCCCTGATATCCCTGATATCCCTGATATCCCTGATATCCCTGATATCCCTGATATCCCTGATATCCCTGATATCCCTGATATCCCTGATATCCCTGATATCCCTGATATCCCTGATATCCTTGATATCCCTGATATCCTTGATATCCCTGATATCCTTGATATCCCTGATATCCTTGATATCCCTGATATCCCTGATATCCCTGATATCCCTGATATCCCTGATATCCCTGATATCCCTGATATCCCTGATATCCCTGATATCCCTGATATCCCTGATATCCCTGATATCCCTGATATCCCTGATATCCCTGATATCCCTGATATCCCTGATATCCCTGATATCCTTGATATCCCTGATATCCTTGATATCCCTGATATGCTTGATATCCCTGATATCCCTGATATCCCTGATATCCCTGATATCCCTGATATCCTTGATATCCTTGATATTCCTGATATTCCTGATATCCCTGATATCCCTGATATCCCTGATATCCCTGATATCCCTGATATCCCTGATATCCCTGATATCCCTGATATCCCTGATATCCCTGATATCCCTGATATCCTTGATATCCCTGATATTCCTGATATTCCTGATATCCCTGATATCCCTGATATCCCTGATATCCCTGATATCCCTCATATCCCTGATATCCCTGATATCCCTGATATTCCTAATATCCCTGACGTCCTTGATATCCCTGATATCCCTGATATCCTTGATATCCCTGATATCCCTGATATCCCTGATGTCCCTGATATCCCTGATTTCCCTGATATCCTTGATATCCCTGATATCCTCGATATCCCTGCTATCCCTGATATCCCTGATATCCCTGATATCCCTGATATCCCTGATATCCCTGATATCCTTGATATCCCTGATATCCTTGATATCCCTGATATCCTTGATATCCCTGATATCCTTGATATCCCTGATATCCTTGATATCCCTGATATCCTTGATATCCCTGATATCCTTGATATCCCTGATATCCTTGATATCCCTGATATCCTTGATATCCCTGATATCCTTGATATCCCTGATATCCTTGATATCCCTGATATCCTTGATATCCCTGATATCCTTGATATCCCTGATATCCTTGATATCCCTGATATCCTTGATATCCCTGATATCCTTGATATCCCTGATATCCTTGATATCCCTGATATCCTTGATATCCCTGATATCCTTGATATCCCTGATATCCTTGATATCCCTGATATCCCTGATATCCCTGATATCCCTGATATCCCTGATATCCCTGATATCCCTGATATTCTTGATATCCCTGATATCCCTGATATCCCTGATATCCCTGATATCCCTGATATCCCTGATATCCCTGATATTCTTGATATCCCTGATATCCTTGATATCCTTGATATCCTTGATATCCCTGATATCCCTGATATCCCTGATGTCCCTGATATCCCTGATTTCCCTGATATCCTTGATATCCCTGATATCCTCGATATCCCTGCTATCCCTGATATCCCTGATATCCCTGATATCCCTGATATCCCTGATATCCCTGATATCCGTGATATCCTTGATATCCCTGATATCCTTGATATCCCTGATATCCCTGATATCCCTGATATCCCTGATATCCCTGATATCCCTGATATCCCTGATATCCCTGATATCCCTGATATCCCTGATATCCCTGATATCCCTGATATCCCTGATATCCCTGATATCCCTGATATCCCTGATATCCTTGATATCCCTGATATCCTTGATATCCCTGATATCCTTGATATCCCTGATATCCTTGATATCCCTGATATCCCTGATATCCCTGATATCCCTGATATCCCTGATATCCCTGATATCCCTGATATTCTTGATATCCCTGATATCCCTGATATCCCTGATATCCCTGATATCCCTGATATCCCTGATATCCCTGATATCCCTGATATCCTTGATATCCCTGATATCCTTGATATCCCTGATATCCTTGATATCCCTGATATCCTTGATATCCCTGATATCCTTGATATCCCTGATATCCCTGATATCCCTGATATCCCTGATATCCCTGATATCCCTGATATCCCTGATATCCCTGATATCCCTGATATCCCTGATATCCCTGATATCCCTGATATCCCTGCTATCCCTGATATCCCTGATATCCCTGATATCCCTGATATCCCTGATATCCCTGATATCCTTGATATCCCTGATATCCTTGATATCCCTGATATCCTTGATATCCCTGATATCCTTGATATCCCTGATATCCCTGATATCCCTGATATCCCTGATATCCCTGATATCCCTGATATCCCTGATATTCTTGATATCCCTGATATCCTTGATATCCCTGATATCCTTGATATCCCTGATATCCTTGATATCCCTGATATCCTTGATATCCCTGATATCCTTGATATCCCTGATATCCTTGATATCCCTGATATCCCTGATATCCCTGATATCCCTGATATCCCTGATATCCCTGATATCCCTGATATCCTGAATATCCCTGATATCCCTGATATCCCTGATATCCCTGATATCCCTGATATATCCCTGATATCCCTGATATCCCTGATATCCCTGATATCCCTGATATCCCTGATATCCCTGATATCCCTGATATCCCTGATATCCCTGATATCCCTGATATCCCTGATATCCCTGATATCCCTGATATCCTTGATATCCCAGATATCCTTGATATCCCTGATATCCCTGATATCCCTGATATCCTGGATATCCCTGATATCCCTGATATCCCTGATATCCCTGATATCCCTGATATCCCTGATATCCCTGATATCCCTGATATCCCCCATATCTCTGATATCCCTGATATCCCTGATATCCCTGATATCCCTGATATCCCTGATATATCCCTGATATCCCTGATATCCCTGATATCCCTGATATCCCTGATATCCCTGATATCCCTGATATCCCTGATATCCCTGATATCCCTGATATCCCTGATATCCCTGATATCCCTGATATCCCTGATATCCTGGATATCCCTGATATCCCTGATATCCCTGATATCCCTGATATCCCTGATATCCCTGATATCCCTGATATCCCTGATATCCCTGATATCCCTGATATCCCTGATATCCCTGATATCCCTGATATCCCTGATATCCCTGATATCCCTGATATCCCTGATATCCCTGATATCCCTGATATCCCTGATATCCCTGATATCCCTGATATCCCTGATATCCCTGATATCCCTGATATCCCTGATATCCCTGATATCCCTGATATCCCTGATATCCCTGATATCCCTGATATCCCTGATATCCCTGATATCCCTGATATCCCTGATATCCCTGATATCCCTGATATCCCTGATATCCCTGATATCCCTGATATCCCTGATATCCCTGATATCCCTGATATCCTGGATATCCCTGATATCCCTGATATCCCTGATATCCCTGATATCCCTGATATCCCTGATATCCCTGATATCCCTGATATCCCTGATATCCCTGATATCCCTGATATCCCTGATATCCCTGATATCCCTGATATCCCTGATATCCCTGATATCCCTGATATCCCTGATATCCCTGATATCCTTGATATCCCAGATATCCTTGATATCCCTGATATCCCTGATATACCTGATATCCTGAATATCCCTGATATCCTGGATATCCCTGATATCCCTGATATTCCTGATATCCCTGATATCCCTGATATCCCTGATATCCCTGATATCCCTGATATCCCTGATATCCCTGATATCCCTGATATCCCTGATATCCCTGATATCCCTGATATCCCTGATATCCCTGATATCCCTGATATCCCTGATATCCCTGATATCCCTGATATCCTGGATATCCCTGATATCCTGGATATCCCTGATATCCCTGATATCCCTGATATCCCTGATATCCCTGATATCCTGGATATCCCTGATATCCCTGATATCCCTGATATCCCTGATATCCCTGATATCCCTGATATCCCTGATATCCCTGATATCCCTGATATCCCTGATATCCCTGATATCCCTGATATCCCTGATATCCCTGATATCCCTGATATCCCTGATATCCTTGATATCCCAGATATCCTTGATATCCCTGATATCCCTGATATCCCTGATATCCTGGATATCCCTGATATCCCTGATATCCCTGATATTCCTGATATCCCTGATATCCCTGATATCCCTGATATCCCTGATATCCCCCATATCTCTGATATCCCTGATATCCCTGATATCCCTGATATCCCTGATATCCCTGATATCCCTGATATCCCTGATATCCCTGATATCCCTGATATCCCTGATATCCCTGATATCCCTGATATTATCCCTGATATCCCTGATATCCCTGATATCCCTGATATCCCTGATATCCCTGATATCCCTGATATCCCTGATATCCCTGATATCCCTGATATCCCTGATATCCCTGATATCCCTGATATCCCTGATATCCCTGATATCCCTGATTTCCTGGATATCCCTGATATCCCTGATATCCCTGATATCCCTGATATCCCTGATATCCCTGATATCCCTGATATCCCTGATATCCCTGATATCCCTGATATCCCCCATATCTCTGATATCCCTGATATCCCTGATATCCCTGATATCCCTGATATCCCTGATATCCCTGATATCCCTGATATCCCTGATATCCCTGATATCCCTGATATCCCTGATATCCCTGATATCCCTGATATCCCTGATATCCCTGATATCCCTGATATCCCTGATATCCCTGATATTATCCCTGATATCCCTGATATCCCTGATATCCCTGATATCCCTGATATGCCTGATATCCCTGATATCCCTGATATCCCTGATATCCCTGATATCCCTGATATCCCTGATATCCCTGATATCCCTGATATCCCTGATATCCCTGATATCCCTGATATCCCTGATATCCCTGATATCCCTGATATCCCTGATATCCCTGATATCCCTGATATCCCTGATATCCCTGATATCTCTGATATCCCTGATATCCCTGATATCCCTGATATCCTGGATATCCCTGATATCCCTGATATCCCTGATATCCCTGATATCCCTGATATCCCTGATATCCCTGATATCCCTGATATCCCTGATATCCCTGATATCCCTGATATCCCTGATATCCCTGATATCCCTGATATCCCTGATATCCCTGATATCCCTGATATCTCTGATATCCCTGATATCCCTGATATCCCTGATATCCCTGATATCCCTGGTATCCCTGATATCCTGGATATCCCTGATATCCCTGATATCCCTGATATCCCTGATATCCCTGATATCCCTGATATCCCTGATATCCCTGATATCCCTGATATCCCTGATATCCCTGATATCCCTGATATCCCTGATATCCCTGATATCCCTGATATCCCTGATATCCCTGATATCCCTGATATCCCTGATATCCCTGATATCCCTGATATCCCTGATATCCCTGATATCCTGGATATCCCTGATATCCTGGATATCCCTGATATCCCTGATATCCCTGATATCCCTGATATCCCTGATATCCCTGATATCCCTGATATCCCTGATATCCCTGATATCCCTGATATCCCTGATATCCCTGATATCCCTGATATCCCTGATATCCCTGATATCCTGGATATCCCTGATATCCCTGATATCCCTGATATCCTGGATATCCCTGATATCCCTGATATCCCTGATATCCCTGATATCCCTGATATCCCTGATATCCCTGATATCCCTGATATCCCTGATATCCCTGATATCCCTGATATCCCTGATATCCCTGATATCCCTGATATCCCTGATATCCCTGATATCCTGGATATCCCTGATATCCCTGATATCCCTGATATCCCTGATATCCCTGATATCCCTGATATCCCTGATATCCCTGATATCCCTGATATTCCTGATATCCCTGATATCCCTGATATCCCTGATATCCCTGATATCCTTGATATCCCTGATATCCCTGATATCCCTGATATCCCTGATATCCCTGATATCCCTGATATCCCTGATATCCCTGATATCCCTGATATCCCTGATATCCCTGATATCCCTGATATCCCTGATATCCCTGATATCCCTGATATCCCTGATATCCCTGATATCCCTGATATCCCTGATATCCCTGATATCCCTGATATTCCTGATATCCCTGATATCCCTGATATCCTGGATATCCCTGATATCCCTGATATCCCTGATATCCCTGATATCCCTGATATCCCTGATATCCCTGATATCCCTGATATCCCTGATATCCCTGATATCCCTGATATCCCTGATATCCCTGATATCCCTGATATCCCTGATATCCCTGATATCCCTGATATCCTGGATATCCCTGATATCCCTGATATCCCTGATATCCCTGATATCCCTGATATCCCTGATATCCCTGATATCCCTGATATCCCTGATATCCTGATATCCCTGATATCCCTGATATCCCTGATATCCCTGATATCCCTGATATCCCTGATATCCCTGATATCCTGGATATCCCTGATATCCCTGATATCCCTGATATCCCTGATATCCCTGATATCCCTGATATCCCTGATATCCCTGATATCCTGGATATCCCTGATATCCCTGATATCCCTGATATCCCTGATATCCCTGATATCCCTGATATCCCTGATATCCCTGATATCCCTGATATCCTGGATATCCCTGATATCCCTGATATCCCTGATATCCCTGATATCCCTGATATCCCTGATATCCCTGATATCCCTGATATCCCTGATATCCCTGATATCCTGGATATCCTGGATATCCCTGATATCCCTGATATCCCTGATATCCCTGATATCCCTGATATCCCTGATATCCCTGATATCCTGGATATCCCTGATATCCCTGATATCCCTGATATCCCTGATATCCCTGATATCCCTGATATCCCTGATATCCCTGATATCCCTGATATCCCTGATATCCCTGATATCCCTGATATCCCTGATATCCCTGATATCCCTGATATCCCTGATATCCTGGATATCCCTGATATCCCTGATATCCCTGATATCCCTGATATCCCTGATATCCCTGATATCCCTGATATCCCTGATATCCCTGATATCCCTGATATCCCTGATATCCCTGATATCCCTGATATCCCTGATATCCCTGATATCCCTGATATCCCTGATATCCCTGATATCCCTGATATCCCTGATATCCCTGATATCCCTGATATCCCTGATATCCCTGATATCCCTGATATCCCTGATATCCCTGATATCCTGGATATCCCTGATATCCCTGATATCCCTGATATCCCTGATATCCCTGATATCCCTGATATCCCTGATATCCCTGATATCCCTGATATCCCTGATATCCCTGATATCCCTGATATCCTGGATATCCCTGATATCCCTGATATCCCTGATATCCCTGATATCCCTGATATCCCTGATATCCCTGATATCCCTGATATCCCTGATATCCCTGATATCCCTGATATCCTGGATATCCCTGATATCCCTGATATCCCTGATATCCAGTGATATCCCTGATATCCCTGATATCCCTGATATCCCTGATATCCCTGATATCCCTGATATCCCTGATATCCCTGATATCCCTGATATCCCTGATATCCCTGATATCCCTGATATCCCTGATATCCCTGATATCCCTGATATCCCTGATATCCCTGATATCCCTGATATCCCTGATATCCCTGATATCAGGGATATCCCTGCTATCCCTGATATCCCTGATATCCCTGATATCCCTGATATCAGGGATATCCCTGATATCCCTGATATCCCTGATATCCCTGATATCCCTGATATCCCTGATATCCCTGATATCCTGAATATCCCTGATATCCCTGATATCCCTGATATCCCTGATATCCCTGATATATCCCTGATATCCCTGATATCCCTGATATCCCTGATATCCCTGATATCCCTGATATCCCTGATATCCCTGATATCCCTGATATCCTGGATATCCCTGATATCCTGGATATCCCTGATATCCTGGATATCCCTGATATCCCTGATATCCCTGATATCCCTGATATCCTGGATATCCCTGATATCCCTGATATCCCTGATATCCATTGATATCCCTGATATCCCTGATATCCCTGATATCCCTGATATCCCTGATATCCCTGATATATCCCTGATATCCCTGATATCCCTGATATCCCTGATATCCCTGATATCCCTGATATCCCTGATATCCCTGATATCCGTGATATCCCTGATATCCCTGATATCCCTGATATCCCTGATATCCCTGATATCCCTGATATCCCTGATATATCCCTGATATCCCTGATATCCCTGATATCCCTGATATCCCTGATATATCCCTGATATCCCTGATATCCCTGATATCCCTGATATCCCTGATATCCCTGATATCCCTGATATCCCTGATATCCCTGATATCCCTGATATCCCTGATATCCCTGATATCCTGGATATCCCTGATATCCCTGATATCCCTGATATCCCTGATATCCCTGATATCCCTGATATCCCTGATATCCTGGATATCCCTGATATCCTTGATATCCCTGATATCCTGGATATCCCTGATATCCTTGATATCCCTGATATCCCTGATATCCCTGATATCCCTGATATCCCTGATATCCCTGATATCCTGGATATCCCTGATATCCCTGATATCCCTGATATCCCTGATATCCCTGATATCCCTGATATCCCTGATATCCCTGATATCCCTGATATCCCTGATATCCCTGATATCCCTGATATCCCTGATATCCCTGATATCCCTGATATCCCTGATATCCCTGATATCCCTGATATCCCTGATATCCCTGATATCCCTGATATCCCTGATATCCCTGATATCCCTGATATCCCTGATATCCCTGATATCCCTGATATCCCTGATATCCCTGATATCCTGGATATCCCTGATATCCCTGATATCCCTGATATCCCTGATATCCCTGATATTCCTGATATCCCTGATATCCCTGATATCCCTGATATCCCTGATATCCCTGATATCCCTGATATCCCTGATATCCAGTGATATCCCTGATATCCCTGATATCCCTGATATCCCTGATATCCCTGATATCCCTGATATCCCTGATATCCCTGATATCCAGTGATATCCCTGATATCCCTGATATCCCTGATATCCCTGATATCCCTGATATCCCTGATATCCCTGATATCCCTGATATCCCTGATATCCCTGATATCCCTGATATCAGGGATATCCCTGATATCCCTGATATCCTGAATATCCCTGATATCCCTGATATCCCTGATATCCCTGATATCCCTGATATATCCCTGATATCCCTGATATCCCTGATATCCCTGATATCCCTGATATCCCTGATATCCCTGATATCCCTGATATCCCTGATATCCCTGATATCCCTGATATCCCTGATATCCCTGATATCCCTGATATCCCTGATATCCCTGATATCCCTGATATCCCTGATATCCCTGATATCCTGGATATCCCTGATATCCCTGATATCCCTGATATCCAGTGATATCCCTGATATCCCTCATATCCCTGATATCCCTGATATCCCTGATATCACTGATATCCCTGATATCCCTGATATCCCTGATATCCTGAATATCCCTGATATCCCTGATATCCCTGATATCCCTGATATCCCTGATATCCCTGATATCCCTGATATCCCTGATATCCCTGATATATCCCTAATATCCCTGATATCCCTGATATCCCTGATATCCCTGATATCCCTGATATCCCTGATATCCCTGATATCCCTGATATATCCCTGATATCCCTGATATCCCTGATATCCCTGATATCCCTGATATCCCTGATATCCCTGATATCCCTGATATCCCTGATATCCCTGATATCCTGGATATCCCTGATATCCCTGATATCCCTGATATCCCTGATATCCCTGATATCCCTGATATCCCTGATATCCCTGATATCACTGATATCCCTGATATCCCTGATATCCCTGATATCCCTGATATCCCTGATATCCCTGATATCCAGTGATATCCCTGATATCCCTGATATCCCTGATATCCCTGATATCCCTGATATCCCTGATATCCCTGATATCCCTGATATCCCTGATATCCCTGATATCCCTGATATCCCTGATATCCCTGATATCCCTGATATCCAGTGATATCCCTGATATCCCTGATATCCCTGATATCCCTGATATCTCTGATATCCCTGATATCCCTGATATCCCTGATATCCCTGATATCCCTGATATCCCTGATATCCCTGATATCCCTGATATCCCTGATATCCCTGATATCAGGGATATCCCTGATATCCCTGATATCCCTGATATCCCTGATATCCCTGATATCCCTGATATCCCTGATATCCCTGATATCCCTGATATCCCTGATATCCCTGATATCCTGGATATCCCTGATATCCCTGATATCCCTGATATCCCTGATATCCCTGATATCCCTGATATCCCTGATATCCCTGATATCCCTGATATCCCTGATATATCCCTGATATCCCTGATATCCCTGATATCCCTGATATCCCTGATATCCCTGATATCCCTGATATCCCTGATATCCCTGATATCCCTGATATCCCTGATATATCCCTGATATCCCTGATATCCCTGATATCCCTGATATCCCTGATATCCCTGATATTCCTGATATCCCTGATATCCCTGATATATCCCTGATATCCCTGATATCCCTGATATCCCTGATATCCCTGATATCCCTGATATCCCTGATATCCTGGATATCCCTGATATCCCTGATATCCCTGATATCCTGGATATCCCTGATATCCCTGATATCCCTGACATCCCTGATATCCCTGATATCCCTGATATCCCTGATATCCCTGATATCCCTGATATCCCTGATATCCCTGATATCCCTGATATCCCTGATATCCCTGATATCCCTGATATCCCTGATATCCCTGATATCCCTGATATCCCTGATATCCCTGATATCCCTGATATCCCTGATATCCCTGATATCCCTGATATCCCTGATATCCTGGATATCCCTGATATCCCTGATATCCCTGATATCCCTGATATCCCTGATATTCCTGATATCCCTGATATCCCTGATATCCCTGATATCCCTGATATCCCTGATATCCCTGATATCCCTGATATCCAGTGATATCCCTGATATCCCTGATATCCCTGATATCCCTGATATCCCTGATATCCCTGATATCCCTGATATCCCTGATATCCAGTGATATCCCTGATATCCCTGATATCCCTGATATCCCTGATATCCCTGATATCCCTGATATCCCTGATATCCCTGATATCCCTGATATCCCTGATATCCCTGATATCAGGGATATCCCTGATATCCCTGATATCCTGAATATCCCTGATATCCCTGATATCCCTGATATCCCTGATATCCCTGATATATCCCTGATATCCCTGATATCCCTGATATCCCTGATATCCCTGATATCCCTGATATCCCTGATATCCCTGATATCCCTGATATCCCTGATATCCCTGATATCCCTGATATCCCTGATATCCCTGATATCCCTGATATCCCTGATATCCCTGATATCCCTGATATCCCTGATATCCTGGATATCCCTGATATCCCTGATATCCCTGATATCCAGTGATATCCCTGATATCCCTCATATCCCTGATATCCCTGATATCCCTGATATCACTGATATCCCTGATATCCCTGATATCCCTGATATCCTGAATATCCCTGATATCCCTGATATCCCTGATATCCCTGATATCCCTGATATCCCTGATATCCCTGATATCCCTGATATCCCTGATATATCCCTAATATCCCTGATATCCCTGATATCCCTGATATCCCTGATATCCCTGATATCCCTGATATCCCTGATATCCCTGATATATCCCTGATATCCCTGATATCCCTGATATCCCTGATATCCCTGATATCCCTGATATCCCTGATATCCCTGATATCCCTGATATCCCTGATATCCTGGATATCCCTGATATCCCTGATATCCCTGATATCCCTGATATCCCTGATATCCCTGATATCCCTGATATCCCTGATATCACTGATATCCCTGATATCCCTGATATCCCTGATATCCCTGATATCCCTGATATCCCTGATATCCAGTGATATCCCTGATATCCCTGATATCCCTGATATCCCTGATATCCCTGATATCCCTGATATCCCTGATATCCCTGATATCCCTGATATCCCTGATATCCCTGATATCCCTGATATCCCTGATATCCCTGATATCCAGTGATATCCCTGATATCCCTGATATCCCTGATATCCCTGATATCTCTGATATCCCTGATATCCCTGATATCCCTGATATCCCTGATATCCCTGATATCCCTGATATCCCTGATATCCCTGATATCCCTGATATCCCTGATATCAGGGATATCCCTGATATCCCTGATATCCCTGATATCCCTGATATCCCTGATATCCCTGATATCCCTGATATCCCTGATATCCCTGATATCCCTGATATCCCTGATATCCTGGATATCCCTGATATCCCTGATATCCCTGATATCCCTGATATCCCTGATATCCCTGATATCCCTGATATCCCTGATATCCCTGATATCCCTGATATATCCCTGATATCCCTGATATCCCTGATATCCCTGATATCCCTGATATCCCTGATATCCCTGATATCCCTGATATCCCTGATATCCCTGATATCCCTGATATATCCCTGATATCCCTGATATCCCTGATATCCCTGATATCCCTGATATCCCTGATATTCCTGATATCCCTGATATCCCTGATATATCCCTGATATCCCTGATATCCCTGATATCCCTGATATCCCTGATATCCCTGATATCCCTGATATCCTGGATATCCCTGATATCCCTGATATCCCTGATATCCTGGATATCCCTGATATCCCTGATATCCCTGACATCCCTGATATCCCTGATATCCCTGATATCCCTGATATCCCTGATATCCCTGATATCCCTGATATCCCTGATATCCCTGATATCCCTGATATCCTGGATATCCCTGATATCCTGGATATCCCTGATATCCCTGATATCCCTGATATCCCTGATATCCCTGATATCCCTGATATCCCTGATATCCCTGATATATCCCTGATATCCCTGATATCCCTGATATCCCTGATATCCCTGATATCCCTGATATCCCTGATATCCCTGATATCCCTGATATCCCTGATATCCTGGATATCCCTGATATCCCTGATATCCCTGATATCCCTGATATCCCTGATATCCCTGATATCCCTGATATCCCTGATATCCCTGATATCCCTGATATCCCTGATATCCCTGATATCCCTGATATCCTGGATATCCCTGATATCCCTGATATCCCTGATATCCAGTGATATCCCTGATATCCCTGATATCCCTGATATCCCTGATATCCCTGATATCCCTGATATCCCTGATATCCCTGATATCCCTGATATCCCTGATATCCCTGATATCCCTGATATCCCTGATATCCCTGATATCCCTGATATCCCTGATATCCCTGATATCCCTGATATCCCTGATATCCCTGATATCCCTGATATCCCTGATATCCCTGATATCCCTGATATCCCTGATATCCCTGATATCCCTGATATCCCTGATATCCCTGATATCAGGGATATCCCTGATATCCCTGATATCCCTGATATCCCTGATATCCCTGATATCCCTGATATCCCTGATATCCCTGATATCCTGAATATCCCTGATATCCCTGATATCCCTGATATCCCTGATATCCCTGATATATCCCTGATATCCCTGATATCCCTGATATCCCTGATATCCCTGATATCCCTGATATCCCTGATATCCCTGATATCCCTGATATCCCTGATATCCCTGATATCCCTGATATCCCTGATATCCCTGATATCCCTGATATCCCTGATATCCCTGATATGCCTGATATCCTGGATATCCCTGATATCCCTGATATCCCTGATATCCCTGATATCCCTGATATCCCTGATATCCCTGATATCCCTGATATCCCTGATATCCCTGATATCCCTGATATCCCTGATATCCCTGATATCCTGGATATCCTGGATATCCCTGATATCCCTGATATCCCTGATATCCCTGATATCCCTGATATCCCTGATATCCCTGATATCCTGGATATCCCTGATATCCCTGATATCCCTGATATCCCTGATATCCCTGATATCCCTGATATCCCTGATATCCCTGATATCCCTGATATCCCTGATATCCCTGATATCCCTGATATCCCTGATATCCCTGATATCCCTGATATCCCTGATATCCTGGATATCCCTGATATCCCTGATATCCCTGATATCCCTGATATCCCTGATATCCCTGATATCCCTGATATCCCTGATATCCCTGATATCCCTGATATCCCTGATATCCCTGATATCCCTGATATCCCTGATATCCCTGATATCCCTGATATCCCTGATATCCCTGATATCCCTGATATCCCTGATATCCCTGATATCCCTGATATCCCTGATATCCCTGATATCCTGGATATCCCTGATATCCCTGATATCCCTGATATCCCTGATATCCCTGATATCCCTGATATCCCTGATATCCCTGATATCCCTGATATCCCTGATATCCCTGATATCCCTGATATCCTGGATATCCCTGATATCCCTGATATCCCTGATATCCCTGATATCCCTGATATCCCTGATATCCCTGATATCCCTGATATCCCTGATATCCCTGATATCCCTGATATCCTGGATATCCCTGATATCCCTGATATCCCTGATATCCAGTGATATCCCTGATATCCCTGATATCCCTGATATCCCTGATATCCCTGATATCCCTGATATCCCTGATATCCCTGATATCCCTGATATCCCTGATATCCCTGATATCCCTGATATCCCTGATATCCCTGATATCCCTGATATCCCTGATATCCCTGATATCCCTGATATCCCTGATATCCCTGATATCAGGGATATCCCTGCTATCCCTGATATCCCTGATATCCCTGATATCCCTGATATCAGGGATATCCCTGATATCCCTGATATCCCTGATATCCCTGATATCCCTGATATCCCTGATATCCCTGATATCCTGGATATCCCTGATATCCTTGATATCCCTGATATCCTGGATATCCCTGATATCCTTGATATCCCTGATATCCCTGATATCCCTGATTATCCCTGATATCCCTGATATCCCTGATATCCCTGATATCCCTGATATCCCTGATATCCTGGATATCCCTGATATCCCTGATATCCCTGATATCCAGTGATATCCCTGATATCCCTGATATCCCTGATATCCCTGATATCCCTGATATCCCTGATATCCCTGATATCCCTGATATCCTGAATATCCCTGATATCCCTGATATCCCTGATATCCCTGATATCCCTGATATCCCTGATATCCCTGATATCCCTGATATCCCTGATATCCCTGATATCCCTGATATCCCTGATATCCCTGATATCCTGGATATCCCTGATATCCCTGATATCCCTGATATCCCTGATATCCCTGATATTCCTGATATCCCTGATATCCCTGATATCCCTGATATCCCTGATATCCCTGATATCCCTGATATCCCTGATATCCAGTGATATCCCTGATATCCCTGATATCCCTGATATCCCTGATATCCCTGATATCCCTGATATCCCTGATATCCCTGATATCCAGTGATATCCCTGATATCCCTGATATCCCTGATATCCCTGATATCCCTGATATCCCTGATATCCCTGATATCCCTGATATCCCTGATATCCCTGATATCCCTGATATCAGGGATATCCCTGATATCCCTGATATCCTGAATATCCCTGATATCCCTGATATCCCTGATATCCCTGATATCCCTGATATATCCCTGATATCCCTGATATCCCTGATATCCCTGATATCCCTGATATCCCTGATATCCCTGATATCCCTGATATCCCTGATATCCCTGATATCCCTGATATCCCTGATATCCCTGATATCCCTGATATCCCTGATATCCCTGATATCCCTGATATCCCTGATATCCCTGATATCCTGGATATCCCTGATATCCCTGATATCCCTGATATCCAGTGATATCCCTGATATCCCTCATATCCCTGATATCCCTGATATCCCTGATATCACTGATATCCCTGATATCCCTGATATCCCTGATATCCTGAATATCCCTGATATCCCTGATATCCCTGATATCCCTGATATCCCTGATATCCCTGATATCCCTGATATCCCTGATATCCCTGATATATCCCTAATATCCCTGATATCCCTGATATCCCTGATATCCCTGATATCCCTGATATCCCTGATATCCCTGATATCCCTGATATATCCCTGATATCCCTGATATCCCTGATATCCCTGATATCCCTGATATCCCTGATATCCCTGATATCCCTGATATCCCTGATATCCCTGATATCCCTGATATCCTGGATATCCCTGATATCCCTGATATCCCTGATATCCCTGATATCCCTGATATCCCTGATATCCCTGATATCCCTGATATCCCTGATATCCCTGATATCCCTGATATCCCTGATATCCCTGATATCCCTGATATCCCTGATATCCCTGATATCCCTGATATCCCTGATATCCCTGATATCCCTGATATCCCTGATATCCTGGATATCCCTGATATCCCTGATATCCCTGATATCCCTGATATCCCTGATATTCCTGATATCCCTGATATCCCTGATATCCCTGATATCCCTGATATCCCTGATATCCCTGATATCCCTGATATCCAGTGATATCCCTGATATCCCTGATATCCCTGATATCCCTGATATCCCTGATATCCCTGATATCCAGTGATATCCCTGATATCCCTGATATCCCTGATATCCCTGATATCCCTGATATCCCTGATATCCCTGATATCCCTGATATCCCTGATATCCCTGATATCCCTGATATCAGGGATATCCCTGATATCCCTGATATCCTGAATATCCCTGATATCCCTGATATCCCTGATATCCCTGATATCCCTGATATATCCCTGATATCCCTGATATCCCTGATATCCCTGATATCCCTGATATCCCTGATATCCCTGATATCCCTGATATCCCTGATATCCCTGATATCCCTGATATCCCTGATATCCCTGATATCCCTGATATCCCTGATATCCCTGATATCCCTGATATCCCTGATATCCCTGATATCCTGGATATCCCTGATATCCCTGATATCCCTGATATCCAGTGATATCCCTGATATCCCTCATATCCCTGATATCCCTGATATCCCTGATATCACTGATATCCCTGATATCCCTGATATCCCTGATATCCTGAATATCCCTGATATCCCTGATATCCCTGATATCCCTGATATCCCTGATATCCCTGATATCCCTGATATCCCTGATATCCCTGATATATCCCTAATATCCCTGATATCCCTGATATCCCTGATATCCCTGATATCCCTGATATCCCTGATATCCCTGATATCCCTGATATCCCTGATATCCCTGATATATCCCTGATATCCCTGATATCCCTGATATCCCTGATATCCCTGATATCCCTGATATCCCTGATATCCCTGATATCCCTGATATCCCTGATATCCCTGATATCCTGGATATCCCTGATATCCCTGATATCCCTGATATCCCTGATATCCCTGATATCCCTGATATATCCCTAATATCCCTGATATCCCTGATATCCCTGATATCCCTGATATCCCTGATATCCCTGATATCCCTGATATCCCTGATATATCCCTGATATCCCTGATATCCCTGATATCCCTGATATCCCTGATATCCCTGATATCCCTGATATCCCTGATATCCCTGATATCCCTGATATCCTGGATATCCCTGATATCCCTGATATCCCTGATATCCCTGATATCCCTGATATCCCTGATATCCCTGATATCCCTGATATCCCTGATATCCCTGATATCCCTGATATCCCTGATATCCCTGATATCCCTGATATCCCTGATATCCCTGATATCCCTGATATCCCTGATATCCCTGATATCCCTGATATCCCTGATATCCCTGATATCCCTGATATCCTGGATATCCCTGATATCCCTGATATCCCTGATATCCCTGATATCCCTGATATTCCTGATATCCCTGATATCCCTGATATCCCTGATATCCCTGATATCCCTGATATCCCTGATATCCCTGATATCCAGTGATATCCCTGATATCCCTGATATCCCTGATATCCCTGATATCCCTGATATCCCTGATATCCAGTGATATCCCTGATATCCCTGATATCCCTGATATCCCTGATATCCCTGATATCCCTGATATCCCTGATATCCCTGATATCCCTGATATCCCTGATATCCCTGATATCAGGGATATCCCTGATATCCCTGATATCCTGAATATCCCTGATATCCCTGATATCCCTGATATCCCTGATATCCCTGATATATCCCTGATATCCCTGATATCCCTGATATCCCTGATATCCCTGATATCCCTGATATCCCTGATATCCCTGATATCCCTGATATCCCTGATATCCCTGATATCCCTGATATCCCTGATATCCCTGATATCCCTGATATCCCTGATATCCCTGATATCCCTGATATCCCTGATATCCTGGATATCCCTGATATCCCTGATATCCCTGATATCCAGTGATATCCCTGATATCCCTCATATCCCTGATATCCCTGATATCCCTGATATCACTGATATCCCTGATATCCCTGATATCCCTGATATCCTGAATATCCCTGATATCCCTGATATCCCTGATATCCCTGATATCCCTGATATCCCTGATATCCCTGATATCCCTGATATCCCTGATATATCCCTAATATCCCTGATATCCCTGATATCCCTGATATCCCTGATATCCCTGATATCCCTGATATCCCTGATATCCCTGATATCCCTGATATCCCTGATATATCCCTGATATCCCTGATATCCCTGATATCCCTGATATCCCTGATATCCCTGATATCCCTGATATCCCTGATATCCCTGATATCCCTGATATCCCTGATATCCTGGATATCCCTGATATCCCTGATATCCCTGATATCCCTGATATCCCTGATATCCCTGATATCCCTGATATCCCTGATATCACTGATATCCCTGATATCCCTGATATCCCTGATATCCCTGATATCCCTGATATCCCTGATATCCAGTGATATCCCTGATATCCCTGATATCCCTGATATCCCTGATATCCCTGATATCCCTGATATCCCTGATATCCCTGATATCCCTGATATCCCTGATATCCCTGATATCCCTGATATCCCTGATATCCCTGATATCCAGTGATATCCCTGATATCCCTGATATCCCTGATATCCCTGATATCCCTGATATCCCTGATATCCCTGATATCCCTGATATCCCTGATATCCCTGATATCCCTGATATCCCTGATATCCCTGATATCCCTGATATCCCTGATATCCCTGATATCCCTGATATCCCTGATATCCCTGATATCCCTGATATCCCTGATATCCCTGATATCCTGGATATCCTGGATATCCCTGATATCCCTGATATCCCTGATATCCCTGATATCCCTGATATCCCTGATATCCCTGATATCCCTGATATCCCTGATATCCCTGATATATCCCTGATATCCCTGATATCCCTGATATCCCTGATATCCCTGATATCCCTGATATCCCTGATATCCCTGATATCCCTGATATCCCTGATATCCCTGATATCCCTGATATCCCTGATATCCCTGATATCCCTGATATCCCTGATATCCCTGATATCCCTGATATCCTGGATATCCCTGATATCCCTGATATCCCTGATATCATTGATATCCCTGATATCCCTGATATCCCTGATATCCCTGATATCACTGATATCCCTGATATCCCTGATATCCCTGATATCCCTGATATCCAGTGATATCCCTGATATCCCTGATATCCCTGATATCCCTGATATCCCTGATATCCCTGATATCAGGGATATCCCTGATATCCCTGATATCCTGAATATCCCTGATATCCCTGATATCCCTGATATCCCTGATATATCCCTGATATCCCTGATATCCCTGATATCCCTGATATCCCTGATATCCCTGATATTCCTGATATCCCTGATATCCCTGATATATCCCTGATATCCCTGATATCCCTGATATCCCTGATATCCCTGATATCCCTGATATCCCTGATATCCTGGATATCCCTGATATCCCTGATATCCCTGATATCCTGGATATCCCTGATATCCCTGATATCCCTGACATCCCTGATATCCCTGATATCCCTGATATCCCTGATATCCCTGATATCCCTGATATCCCTGATATCCCTGATATCCCTGATATCCCTGATATCCTGGATATCCCTGATATCCTGGATATCCCTGATATCCCTGATATCCCTGATATCCCTGATATCCCTGATATCCCTGATATCCCTGATATCCCTGATATATCCCTGATATCCCTGATATCCCTGATATCCCTGATATCCCTGATATCCCTGATATCCCTGATATCCCTGATATCCCTGATATCCCTGATATCCCTGATATCCTGGATATCCCTGATATCCCTGATATCCCTGATATCCCTGATATCCCTGATATCCCTGATATCCCTGATATCCCTGATATCCCTGATATCCCTGATATCCCTGATATCCCTGATATCCCTGATATCCTGGATATCCCTGATATCCCTGATATCCCTGATATCCAGTGATATCCCTGATATCCCTGATATCCCTGATATCCCTGATATCCCTGATATCCCTGATATCCCTGATATCCCTGATATCCCTGATATCCCTGATATCCCTGATATCCCTGATATCCACGATATCCCTGATATCCCTGATATCCCTGATATCCCTGATATCCCTGATATCCCTGATATCAGGGATATCCCTGATATCCCTGATATCCCTGATATCCCTGATATCCCTGATATCCCTGATATCCCTGATATCCCTGATATCCTGAATATCCCTGATATCCCTGATATCCCTGATATCCCCGATATCCCTGATATATCCCTGATATCCCTGATATCCCTGATATCCCTGATATCCCTGATATCCCTGATATCCCTGATATCCCTGATATCCCTGATATCCCTGATATCCCTGATATCCCTGATATCCCTGATATCCCTGATATCCCTGATATCCCTGATATGCCTGATATCCTGGATATCCCTGATATCCCTGATATCCCTGATATCCCTGATATCCCTGATATCCCTGATATCCCTGATATCCCTGATATCCCTGATATCCCTGATATCCCTGATATCCTGGATATCCCTGATATCCCTGATATCCCTGATATCCAGTGATATCCCTGATATCCCTGATATCCCTGATATCCCTGATATCCCTGATATCCCTGATATCCCTGATATCCCTGATATCCTGAATATCCCTGATATCCCTGATATCCCTGATATCCCTGATATCCCTGATATCCCTGATATCCCTGATATCCCTGATATCCCTGATATCCCTGATATCCCTGATATCCCTGATATCCTGGATATCCCTGATATCCCTGATATCCCTGATATCCCTGATATCCCTGATATTCCTGATATCCCTGATATCCCTGATATCCCTGATATCCCTGATATCCCTGATATCCCTGATATCCCTGATATCCAGTGATATCCCTGATATCCCTGATATCCCTGATATCCCTGATATCCCTGATATCCCTGATATCCCTGATATCCCTGATATCCAGTGATATCCCTGATATCCCTGATATCCCTGATATCCCTGATATCCCTGATATCCCTGATATCCCTGATATCCCTGATATCCCTGATATCCCTGATATCCCTGATATCCCTGATATCCCTGATATCCTGGATATCCTGGATATCCCTGATATCCCTGATATCCCTGATATCCTTGATATCCCTGATATCCCTGATATCCCTGATATCCTGGATATCCCTGATATCCCTGATATCCCTGATATCCCTGATATTATCCCTGATATCCCTGATATCCCTGATATCCCTGATATCCCTGATATCCCTGATATCCCTGATATCCTGGATATCCCTGATATCCCTGATATCCCTGATATCCCTGATATCCCTGATATCCCTGATATCCCTGATATCCCTGATATCCCTGATATCCCTGATATCCCTGATATCCCTGATATCCCTGATATCCCTGATATCCCTGATATCCCTGATATCCCTGATATCCCTGATATCCCTGATATCCTGGATATCCCTGATATCCCTGATATCCCTGATATCCCTGATATCCCTGATATCCCTGATATCCCTGATATCCCTGATATCCCTGATATCCCTGATATCCCTGATATCCCTGATATCCCTGATATCCCTGATATCCCTGATATCCCTGATATCCCTGATATCCCTGATATCCCTGATATCCTGGATATCCCTGATATCCCTGATATCCCTGATATCCCTGATATCCCTGATATCCCTGATATCCCTGATATCCCTGATATCCCTGATATCCCTGATATCCTGGATATCCCTGATATCCCTGATATCCCTGATATCCCTGATATTATCCCTGATATCCCTGATATCCCTGATATCCCTGATATCCCTGATATCCCTGATATCCCTGATATCCCTGATATCCCTGATATCCCTGATATCCCTGATATCCCTGATATCCCTGATATCCCTGATATCCCTGATATCCCTGATATCCCTGATATCCCTGATATTCCTGATATCCCTGATATCCTCGATATCCCTGATATCCCTGATATCCTCGATGTCCCTGATATCCTCGATATACCTGATATCCCTGATATCCCTGATATCCCTGATATCCCTGATATCCCTGATATCCCTGATATCCCTGATATCCCTGATATCCCTGATATCCCTGATATCCCTGATATCCCTGATATCCCTGATATCCCTGATATCCCTGATATCCCTGATATCCCTGATATCCCTGATATCCCTGATATCCCTGATATCCCTGATATCCCTGATATCCTGGATATCCCTGATATCCCTGATATCCCTGATATCCTGGATATCCCTGATATCCCTGATATCCCTGATATCCCTGATATCCCTGATATCCCTGATATCCCTGATATTCCTGATATCCCTGATATCCCTGATATCCCTGATATCCCTGATATCCCTGATATCCCTGATATCCCTGATATCCCTGATATCCCTGATATCTCTGATATCCCTGATATCCCTGATATCCCTGATATCCCTGATATCCCTGATATCCCTGATATCCCTGATATCCCTGATATTCCTGATATCCCTGATATCCTCGATATCCCTGATATCCCTGATATCCTCGATGTCCCTGATATCCTCGATATACCTGATATCCCTGATATCCCTGATATCCCTGATATCCCTGATATCCCTGATATCCCTGATATCCCTGATATCCCTGATATCCCTGATATCCCTGATATCCCTGATATCCCTGATATCCCTGATATCCCTGATATCCCTGATATCCCTGATATCCCTGATATCCCTGATATCCCTGATATCCCTGATATCCCTGATATCCCTGATATCCTGGATATCCCTGATATCCCTGATATCCCTGATATCCTGGATATCCCTGATATCCCTGATATCCCTGATATCCCTGATATCCCTGATATCCCTGATATCCCTGATATCCCTGATATCCCTGATATCCCTGATATCCCTGATATCCCTGATATCCCTGATATCCCTGATATCCCTGATATCCCTGATATCCCTGATATCCTGGATATCCCTGATATCCCTGATATCCCTGATATCCCTGATATCCCTGATATCCCTGATATCCCTGATATCCCTGATATCCCTGATATCCCTGATATCCCCCCAATGCCCCTGAGTTTTTATTTCTTGACATCTGTGGTTCTGGCGCCCAGTCGCTACTATTAGTCAGCATGTATAGACGTCCTAAAGGACTCCTTTTTGGTGACTTTATTACCTCCTTCATTAAGTACGCTGTTGCCTTTGAAAATATTATTGTCTGCGGCGATCTTAACTGCAATCTGCTAACGTCGAATGTCGAGGCCACGTTCCTACGTGAATTTGTATTTTCGCAATCTTTACATATTGTCCAATCTGATGCGACCTTTCACACTGCCTCTTCCGACTCTTGGCTTGATGTATTTATTGTTGATAACGCTTTTAAGGCTCACTCTTTCAAGAAGTCGGAAACTCCGTTTATTGCTGGCCATGATCTATTGGAATTAGTCTACCAATTTGACCTAGGGCAACTTCGTGAGCGCACGATCACCTGTGCAAATTTCAAGCGTTTTGATGCTGAGGCGTTCCTTGTTACTCTGGGTAACTCCTTGGATAATGCTGATCTTAGCCCGCAAGCTTTAGGCTCCTCCTTGGCTGAGGCCGATGCCTTCACGGGTGTATTTATTGACTGTATTGTTGATTCCACTGAGCTACATGCGCCGCAACATACTTTCACTGTTAAAAAGCGTCACCTTCCCTGGCTCACCGACTGCCTAAGAGCTCGCATCAAGCTTCGTAGCTCTTTATTTAAGCGGGCCAAGCGATCTGGTTGTGTCCTTGACATGGCCATTTTCCGAAATTTTCGCGATGCTCTTACTGATGATTTGCGTGGTGCGGCCGACTGTTACAACCTGCGTTTACTCTCGGAAGTCACTGATAGCTCCAAACTCTGGCGAGAGCTTACGAAGATGGGACTTGTCAAGACGCGTCTTAGCTCTCCGTTAGCGTTTTTTTCACCCGATGTGCTTAATGCCACGTTTGTCTCTGTATCGAATACCTCTCCCGCCTGTGATCCGATGGCACTCGAGCGCTTACTGGCTGTATCTGATACTCTTCCTCTCGGTAGGGAGCCTTTCAACTTTTCCACTGTCTCTGGCACTATGGTCCTATTCTTTATGAAGCGCTCTTCGTCGAATTCTCGCTCTGTTGGTCCTGATGGGGTTTCGCCCTTCATTATTCGCCACTCGATGCCTTATCTTACATTCGTGCTAACATCTATTATTAATCACTCCCTTGCGAATGGTTTCTTCCCGGCTTGCTGGAAGCGCGCGTACATCAGGCCACTGTTGAAGTCTAATCCCCCTCTGTCACCCGTGGATACTCGACCCATTGCCAATCTGAGTGAGCTATCGAAAATCTTTGAGCGCGTTGTCCACTCCCAATTATCCGATTATCTCGATACTCATAATATCCGTGACCCATTTCAGTCTGGTTATCGTAAGGGGTTCAGTACGCAGACGGCCCTACTTAAGCTGTGTCATGATATCAGGTCGGCTGCTGATAGCGGGCTCTTAACTATCGTTGTACTCTTTGATTTTAGTAAGGCGTTTGACGTGGTGAATCATTCTATCTTATTGACAAAACTTAAGCGATTAGGGTTTTCTGACAGTGCATTGCGGTGGTTTTTTGCTTACTTAACGGGTCGCTCGCAGGCTGTTATTGGGGAGGGGGGAGCTTGCTCGTCTTGGCTGTCGACTACTTGTGGTGTTCCTCAGGGGTCTGTTCTCGGGCCTCTGTTGTTCTCCTTGTTTATTAACGATATCGGAGCCAATCTGCTTCATTCAAAGCGTATCGTTTTCGCTGATGATACCCAAATCTATCTGACCTGCCATCCGTCTGAACTCCGTGAAGGTTTAATTAAGATTGCTTATGATGTCAACGTCATAGCTACGTATGCTGCTGAAAATTGCCTTAAACTCAATCTTACCAAGTCCAAAGTTTTCATATCGGGTAGTGGTGCATTTATCAATCGTATCGATCTTGAAGACCTGCCCCCTATTTCAGTAAATGGTTCTGTCCTGCCTTATGTGGATGAAGTTCGCAATCTTGGGTTTGTTATGCAATCGAATTTGTCGTGGCGCAAGCATGTAATGTGCATCTCTAAAAAAGTTAATTTCTCCCTATATCGTCTCAAACATCATCGCAATGCATTGTCGCAGGAACTTAGAGCTAGACTCATCTCCGCGCTTATCTTTCCCTTATTTGACTACTGCTGCTTAGTTTATAACGACCTTACTGCTGAGCTTAATCTCTTACTCCAGCGTTTGCTAAATTGCACAATTAGATTTATTTTTAACTTGAGGCGGGATGAACATGTTACGCCGTTTCGTAGGCAATTGGGGTGGCTTACGGTTAGATCGAGACGTCTCTATTTTTTAGGTCTGTCTGTATTCAATATTATTCACTGTAACTCTCCGCCTTATTTGTCCGACCTCTTTACCCGTGCCAGGCTTGGCTCTGCGCTGACTACGCGTCGCCCACCTGACTTCTTTCATATCCCTACGCATCGTACTACCATTTTTCGTAACTCATTTTACCTTACCGCAGTCTATTTCTGGCACTCTCTGCCCGCGGAGCTGACTTCGTGCTCGGCTATCGGCTCTTTCCGCGAGTTACTCTTTAAACATCTTTTTGACCGTGACACGGGTTCTGCTTGAAGGCTTTCTTCATTTGCGTTTCTATATTTCCCGCCGCCCCTATTGCTTGCTTGCTTGTTGCCTAAGTTATGGATTAATTAGTTATTAGGCTAACTTTAAGAATTTTATGTATGATCTTATTACTGGTATCCTTGATATGTTCTATGCTAACCGCCCTTTGCGTTTTACTTGTACCTTACTACTTATGTACTTTTTTACTATTTTATGTACTTTTACTACTTTATGTTCTGCTTGGTATCTATGTATGCTTACTTACTCTTTATATTTTGTTGTTACCTCTACTAGGTCGCTAAGTAATCTTTATTTTGTATTAAGTTATGTAATTAGTGCTTGTATTCATACTTGCCCCAGTGTCCAAGGGCATAATAAACACGATCAATCAATCAATCAAATATCCCTGATATCCCTGATATCCCTGATATCCCTGATATCCTGGATATCCCTGATATCCCTGATATCCTGGATATCCCTGATATCCCTGATATCCCTGATATCCCTGATATCCCTGATATCCCTGATATCCCTGATATCCCTGATATCCCTGATATCCCTGATATCCCTGATATCCCTGATATCCCTGATATCCCTGATATCCTGGATATCCCTGATATCCCTGATATCCCTGATATCCCTGATATCCCTGATATCCTGGATATCCTGGATATCCCTGATATCCCTGATATCCCTGATATCCCTGATATCCCTGATATCCCTGATATCCCTGATATCCCTGATATCCCTGATATCCCTGATATTCCTGATATCCCTGATATCCCTGATATCCCTGATATCCCTGATATCCTTGATATCCCTGATATCCCTGATATCCCTGATATCCCTGATATCCCTGATATCCCTGATATCCCTGATATCCCTGATATCCCTGATATCCCTGATATCCCTGATATCCCTGATATCCCTGATATCCCTGATATCCCTGATATCCCTGATATCCCTGATATCCCTGATATCCCTGATATCCCTGATATCCCTGATATCCCTGATATCCCTGATATCCCTGATATCCCTGATATCCCTGATATCCCTGATATCCCTGATATCCCTGATATCCCTGATATCCCTGATATCCCTGATATCCCTGATATCCCTGATATCCCTGATATCCCTGATATCCCTGATATCCCTGATATCCTGGATATCCCTGATATCCCTGATATCCCTGATATCCCTGATATCCCTGATATCCCTGATATCCCTGATATCCCTGATATCCCTGATATCCCTGATATCCCTGATATTCCTGATATCCCTGATATCCCTGATATCCTGGATATCCCTGATATCCCTGATATCCCTGATATCCCTGATATCCCTGATATCCCTGATATCCCTGATATCCCTGATATCCCTGATATCCCTGATATCCCTGATATCCCTGATATCCCTGATATCCTGGATATCCCTGATATCCCTGATATCCCTGATATCCCTGATATCCCTGATATCCCTGATATCCCTGATATCCCTGATATCCCTGATATCCCTGATATCCCTGATATCCTGGATATCCCTGATATCCCTGATATCCCTGATATCCCTGATATCCCTGATATCCCTGATATCCCTGATATCCTGGATATCCCTGATATCCCTGATATCCCTGATATCCCTGATATCCCTGATATCCCTGATATCCCTGATATCCCTGATATCCCTGATATCCCTGATATCCTGGATATCCCTGATATCCCTGATATCCCTGATATCCCTGATATCCCTGATATCCCTGATATCCCTGATATCCCTGATATCCCTGATATCCCTGCTATCCCTGATATCCTGGATATCCCTGATATCCCTGATATCCCTGATATCCCTGATATCCCTGATATCCCTGATATCCCTGATATCCCTGATATCCTGGATATCCCTGATATCCCTGATATCCCTGATATCCCTGATATCCCTGATATCCTGGATATCCTGGATATCCCTGATATCCCTGATATCCCTGATATCCCTGATATCCCTGATATCCTGGATATCCCTGATATCCCTGATATCCCTGATATCCCTGATATCCCTGATATCCCTGATATCCCTGATATCCCTGATATCCCTGATATCCCTGATATCCCTGATATCCCTGATATCCCTGATATCCCTGATATCCCTGATATCCCTGATATCCCTGATATCCCTGATATCCTGGATATCCCTGATATCCCTGATATCCCTGATATCCCTGATATCCCTGATATCCCTGATATCCCTGATATCCCTGATATCCCTGATATCCCTGATATCCCTGATATCCCTGATATCCCTGATATCCCTGATATCCCTGATATCCCTGATATCCCTGATATCCCTGATATCCCTGATATCCCTGATATCCTCGATATCCCTGATATCCCCCATATCCCTGATATCCCCCATATCCCTGATATCCTTGATATCCCTGATATCCCTGATATCCCTGATATCCCTGATATCCCTGATATCCCTGATATCCCTGATATCCCTGATATCCCTGATATCCCTGATATCCCTGATATCCTGGATATCCCTGATATCCCTGATATCCCTGATATCCCTGATATCCCTGATATTCCTGATATCCCTGATATCCCTGATATCCCTGATATCCCTGATATCCCTGATATCCCTGATATCCCTGATATCCCTGATATCCCTGATATCCTCGATATCCCTGATATCCTCGATATCCCTGATATCCCCGATATCCCTGATATCCTCGATATCCCTGATATCCCCGATATCCCTAATATCCCTGATATCCCTGATATCCCTGATATCCCTGATATCCCTGATATCCCTGATATCCCTGATATCCCTGATATCCCTGATATCCCTGATATCCCTGATATCCCTGATATCCCTGATATCCCTGATATCCCTGATATCCCTGATATCCCTGATATCCCTGATATCTCTGATATCCCTGATATCCCTGATATCCCTGATATCCCTGATATCCCTGATATCCTCGATATCCTCGATATCCCTGATATCCCCGATATTCCTGATATCCCCGATATCCCTGATATCCCTGATATCCCTGATATCCTCGATATCCCTGATATCCTCGATATCCCTGATATCCTCGATATCCCTGATATCCTCGATATCCCTGATATCCTCGATATCCCTGATATCCCAGATATCCCTGATATCCCTGATATTCCTGATATCCCTGATATCCCTGATATCCTCGATATCCCTGATATCCCTGATATCCCTGATATCCCTGATATCCCTGATATCCTCGATATCCCTGACATCCTCGATATCCCTGATATTCTAGATATCCCTGATATCCCTGATATCCCTGATATCCCTGATATCCCTGATATCCCTGATATCCCTGATATCCCTGATATCCCTGATATCCCTGATATCCCTGATATCCCTGATATCCCTGATATCCCTGATATCCCTGATATCCCTGATATCCCTGATATCCCTGATATCCCTGATATCCCTGATATCCCTGATATCCCTGATATCCCTGATATCCCTGATATCCCTGATATCCCTGATATCCCTGATATCCCTGATATCCCTGATATCCCTGATATCCCTGATATTCCTGATATCCCTGATATCCCTGATATCCCTGATATCCCTGATATCCCTGATATCCCTGATATCCCTGATATCCCTGATATCCTGGATATCCCTGATATCCCTGATATCCCTGATATTCCTGATATCCCTGATATCCCTGATATCCCTGATATCCCTGATATCCCTGATATCCCTGATATCCTGGATATCCCTGATATCCCTGATATCCCTGATATCCCTGATATCCCTGATATCCCTGATATCCTGGATATCCCTGATATCCCTGATATCCCTGATATCCCTGATATCCCTGATATTCCTGATATCCCTGATATCCCTGATATCCCTGATATCCCTGATATCCCTGATATCCCTGATATCCCTGATATCCCTGATATCCCTGATATCCTCGATATCCCTGATATCCTCGATATCCCTGATATCCCCGATATCCCTGATATCCTCGATATCCCTGATATCCTCGATATCCCTGATATCCCCGATATCCCTGATATCCCCGATATCCGCGATATCCCTGATATCCCTGATATCCCTGATATCCTCGATATCCCTGATATCCTCGATATCCCTGATATCTCTGATATCCCTGATATCTCTGATATCCCTGATATCCCTGATATCCCTGATATCCCTGATATCCCTGATATCCCTGATATCCCTGATATCCCTGATATTCTCGATATCCCTGATATCCTCGATATCCCTGATATCCTCGATATCCCTGATATCCTCGATATCCCTGATATCCTCGATATCCCTGATATCCCTGATATCCCTGATATCCTCGATATCCCTGATATCCTCGATATCCCTGATATCCTCGATATCCCTGATATCCCTAATATCCCTGATATCCCTGATATCCCTGATATCCCTGATATCCCTGATATCCCTGATATCCCTGATATCCCTGATATCCCTGATATCCCTGATATCCCTGATATCCCTGATATCCCTGATATCCCTGATATCCCTGATATCCCTGATATCCCTGATATCCCTGATATCCCTGATATCCCTGATATCTCTGATATCCCTGATATCCCTGATATCCCTGATATCCCTGATATCCCTGATATCCTCGATATCCTCGATATCCCTGATATCCCCGATATTCCTGATATCCCTGATATCCCTGATATCCCTGATATCCCTGATATCCTCGATATCCCTGATATCCTCGATATCCCTGATATCCTCGATATCCCTGATATCCTCGATATCCCTGATATCCTCGATATCCCTGATATCCCAGATATCCCTGATATCCCTGATATTCCTGATATCCCTGATATCCCTGATATCCTCGATATCCCTGATATCCCTGATATCCCTGATATCCCTGATATCCCTGATATCCTCGATATCCCTGACATCCTCGATATCCCTGATATTCTAGATATCCCTGATATCCCTGATATCCCTGATATCCCTGATATCCCTGATATCCCTGATATCCCTGATATCCCTGATATCCCTGATATCCCTGATATCCCTGATATCCCTGATATCCCTGATATCCCTGATATCCCTGATATCCCTGATATCCCTGATATCCCTGATATCCCTGATATCCCTGATATCCCTGATATCCCTGATATCCCTGATATCCCTGATATCCCTGATATCCCTGATATCCCTGATATCCCTGATATCCCTGATATCCCTGATATCCCTGATATCCCTGATATCCCTGATATCCCTGATATCCCTGATATCCCTGATATCCCTGATATCCCTGATATCCCTGATATCCCTGATATCCCTGATATCCCTGATATCCCTGATATCCCTGATATTCCTGATATCCCTGATATCCCTGATATCCCTGATATCCCTGATATCCCTGATATCCCTGATATCCCTGATATCCCTGATATCCTGGATATCCCTGATATCCCTGATATCCCTGATATCCCTGATATCCCTGATATCCCTGATATCCCTGATATCCCTGATATCCCTGATATCCTGGATATCCCTGATATCCCTGATATCCCTGATATCCCTGATATCCCTGATATTCCTGATATCCCTGATATCCCTGATATCCCTGATATCCCTGATATCCCTGATATCCCTGATATCCCTGATATCCCTGATATCCCTGATATCCTCGATATCCCTGATATCCTCGATATCCCTGATATCCCCGATATCCCTGATATCCTCGATATCCCTGATATCCCCGATATCCCTAATATCCCTGATATCCCTGATATCCCTGATATCCCTGATATCCCTGATATCCCTGATATCCCTGATATCCCTGATATCCCTGATATCCCTGATATCCCTGATATCCCTGATATCCCTGATATCCCTGATATCCCTGATATCCCTGATATCCCTGATATCCCTGATATCTCTGATATCCCTGATATCCCTGATATCCCTGATATCCCTGATATCCCTGATATCCTCGATATCCTCGATATCCCTGATATCCCCGATATTCCTGATATCCCTGATATCCCTGATATCCCTGATATCCCTGATATCCTCGATATCCCTGATATCCTCGATATCCCTGATATCCTCGATATCCCTGATATCCTCGATATCCCTGATATCCTCGATATCCCTGATATCCCAGATATCCCTGATATCCCTGATATTCCTGATATCCCTGATATCCCTGATATCCTCGATATCCCTGATATCCCTGATATCCCTGATATCCCTGATATCCCTGATATCCTCGATATCCCTGACATCCTCGATATCCCTGATATTCTAGATATCCCTGATATCCCTGATATCCCTGATATCCCTGATATCCCTGATATCCCTGATATCCCTGATATCCCTGATATCCCTGATATCCCTGATATCCCTGATATCCCTGATATCCCTGATATCCCTGATATCACTGATATCCCTGATATCCCTGATATCCCTGATATCCCTGATATCCCTGATATCCCTGATATCCCTGATATCCCTGATATCCCTGATATCCCTGATATCCCTGATATCCCTGATATCCCTGATATCCCTGATATCCCTGATATCCCTGATATCCCTGATATCCCTGATATCCCTGATATCCCTGATATCCCTGATATCCCTGATATTCCTGATATCCCTGATATCCCTGATATCCCTGATATCCCTGATATCCCTGATATCCCTGATATCCCTGATATCCCTGATATCCTGGATATCCCTGATATCCCTGATATCCCTGATATCCCTGATATCCCTGATATCCCTGATATCCCTGATATCCCTGATATCCCTGATATCCTGGATATCCCTGATATCCCTGATATCCCTGATATCCCTGATATCCCTGATATTCCTGATATCCCTGATATCCCTGATATCCCTGATATCCCTGATATCCCTGATATCCCTGATATCCCTGATATCCTCGATATCCCTGATATCCTCGATATCCCTGATATCCCCGATATCCCTGATATCCTCGATATCCCTGATATCCCCGATATCCCTGATATCCCCGATATCCGCGATATCCCTGATATCCCTGATATCCCTGATATCCTCGATATCCCTGATATCCTCGATATCCCTGATATCCCTGATATCCCTGATATCTCTGATATCCCTGATATCCCTGATATCCCTGATATCCCTGATATCCCTGATATCCCTGATATCCCTGATATCCCTGATCAGGGATATAGGGGATATCAGGGATATCAGGGATATCAGGGATATCAGGGATATCAGGGATATCAGGGATATCAGGGATATCAGAAATATCAGGGATATCAGGGATATCCGGGATATCAGGGATATCAGGGATATCAGGGATATCAGGGATATCAGGGATATCAGGGATATCCAGGATATCAGGGATATCAGGGATATCAGGGATATCCAGGATATCAGGGATATCAGGGATATCAGGGATATCATGGATATCAGGGATATCAGGGATATCAGGGATATCAGGGATATCTGGGATATCAGGGATATCAGGGATATCAGGGATATCAGGGATATCAGGGATATCAGGGATATCAGGGATATCAGGGATATCAGGGATATCAGGGATATCAGGGATATCAGGGATATCAGGGATATCAGGGATATCAGGGATATCAGGGATATCAGGGATATCAGGGATATCAGGGATATCAGGGATATCAGGGATATCAGGGATATCAGGGATATCAGGGATATCAGGGATATCAGGGATATCCAGGATATCCAGGATATCAGGGATATCAGGGATATCAGGGATATCAGGGATATCAGGGATATCAGGGATATCAGGGATATCAGGGATATCAGGGATATCAGGGATATCAGGGATATCAGGGATATCAGGGATATCAGGGATATCAGGGATATCTGGGATATCAGGGATATCAGGGATATCAGGGATATCAGGGATATCAGGGATATCGAGGATATTCAGGAATATCAGGGATATCAGGGATATCAGGGATATCCAGGATATCAGGGATATCAGGGATATCAGGGATATCAGGGATATCCAGGATATCAGGGATATCAGGGATATCAGGGATATCAGGGATATCAGGGATATCAGGGATATCAGGGATATCAGGGATATCAGGGATATCAGGGATATCAGGGATATCAGGGATATCAGGGATATCCAGGATATCAGGGATATCAGGGATATCGGGGATATCAGGGATATCAGGGATATCAGGGATCTCAGGGATATCAGGGATATCAGGGATATCAGGGATATCAGGGATATCAGGGATATCAGGGATATCAGGGATATCAGGGATATCAGGGATATCAGGGATATCCAGGATATCAGGGATATCAGGGATATCAGGGATATCAGGGATATCAGGGATATCAGGGATATCAGGGATATCAGGGATATCAGAAATATCAGGGATATCAGGGATATCCGGGATATCAGGGATATCAGGGATATCAGGGATATCAGGGATATCAGGGATATCAGGGATATCAGGGATATCAGGGATATCAGGGATATCAGGGATATCAGGGATATCAGGGATATCCAGGGATATCAGGATATCAGGGATATCAGGGATATCAGGGATATCAGGGATATCAGGGATATCAGGGATATCAGGGATATCAGGGATATCAGAGATATCAGGGATATCAGGGATATCAGGGATATCAGGGATATCAGGGATATCAGGGATATCAGGGATATCAGAGATATCAGGGATATCCAGGATATCAGGGATATCAGGGATATCAGGGATATCAGGGATATCAGGGATATCAGGGATATCAGGGATATCAGGGATATCAGGGATATCAGGGATATCAGGGATATCCAGGATATCAGGGATATCAGGGATATCAGGGATATCAGGGATATCAGGGATATCAGGGATATCAGGGATATCAGGGATATCAGGGATATCAGGGATATCAGGGATATCAGGGATATCAGGGATATCAGGGATATCGAGGATATTCAGGGATATCAGGGATATCAGGGATATCAGGGATATCAGGGATATCAGGGATATCCAGGATATCAGGGATATCAGGGATATTAGGGATATCAGGGATATCCAGGATATCAGGGATATCAGGGATATCAGGGATATCAGGGATATCAGGGATATCAGGGATATCAGGGATATCAGGGATATCAGGGATATCCAGGATACCAGGGATATCAGGGATATCAGGGATATCCAGGATATCAGGGATATCAGGGATATCAGGGATATCAGGGATATCAGGGATATCAGGGATATCAGGGATATCAGGGATATCAGGGATATCAGGGATATCAGGGATATCAGGGATATCAGGGATATCGAGGATATTCAGGGATATCAGGGATATCAGGGATATCAGGGATATCAGGGATATCAGGGATATCCAGGATATCAGGGATATCAGGGATATTAGGGATATCAGGGATATCCAGGATATCAGGGATATCAGGGATATCAGGGATATCAGGGATATCAGGGATATCAGGGATATCAGGGATATCAGGGATATCCAGGATACCAGGGATATCAGGGATATCAGGGATATCCAGGATATCAGGGATATCAGGGATATCAGGGATATCAGGGATATCAGGGATATCAGGGATATCAGGGATATCAGGGATATCAGGGATATCCAGGATATCAGGGATATCAGGGATATCGGGGATATCAGGGATATCAGGGATATCAGGGATCTCAGGGATATCAGGGATATCAGGGATATCAGGGATATCAGGGATATCAGGGATATCAGGGATATCAGGGATATCAGGGATATCCAGGATATCAGGGATATCAGGGATATCGGGGATATCAGGGATATCAGGGATATCAGGGATCTCAGGGATATCAGGGATATCAGGGATATCAGGGATATCAGGGATATCAGGGATATCAGGGATATCAGGGATATCAGGGATATCAGGGATATCAGGGATATCAGGGATATCCAGGATATCAGGGATATCAGGGATATCAGGGATATCAGGGATATCAGGGATATCAGGGATATCAGGGATATCAGGGATATCAGAAATATCAGGGATATCAGGGATATCCGGGATATCAGGGATATCAGGGATATCAGGGATATCAGGGATATCAGGGATATCAGGGATATCCAGGATATCAGGGATATCAGGGATATCAGGGATATCAGGGATATCAGGGATATCAGGGATATCAGGGATATCAGGGATATCAGGGATATCAGGGATATCAGGGATATCAGGGATATCCAGGATATCAGGGATATCAGGGATATCGGGGATATCAGGGATATCAGGGATATCAGGGTTATCAGGGATATCAGGGATATCAGGAATATCAGGGATATCAGGGATATCAGGGATATCCAGGATATCAGGGATATCAGGGATATCAGGGATATCAGGGATATCCAGGATATCAGGGATATCAGGGATATCAGGGATATCAGGGATATCAGGGATATCAGGGATATCAGGGATATCAGGGATATCAGGGATATCAGGGATATCCAGGATATCAGGGATATCAGGGATATCAGGGATATCCAGGATATCAGGGATATCAGGGATATCAGGGATATCAGGGATATCAGGGATATCAGGGATATCAGGGATATCAGAGATATCAGGGATATCAGGGATATCAGGGATATCAGGGATATCAGGGATATCAGGGATATCAGGGATATCAGGGATATCCAGGATATCAGGGATATCAGGGATATCAGGGATATCAGGGATATCAGGGATATCAGGGATATCAGGGATATCAGGGATATCAGGGATATCAGGGATATCAGGGATATCAGGGATATCAGGGATATCAGGGATATCAGGGATATCAGGGATATCAGGGATATCAGGGATATCAGGGATATCAGGGATATCAGGGATATCAGGGATATCAGGGATATCAGGGATATCAGGGATATCAGGGATATCAGGGATATCAGGGATATCAGGGATATCAGGGATATCAGGGATATCAGGGATATCAGGGATATCAGGGATATCAGGGATATCAGGGATATCAGGGATATCAGGGATATCAGGGATATCAGGGATATCAGGGATATCAGGGATATCAGGGATATCCAGGATATCAGGGATATCAGGGATATCAGGGATATCAGGGATATCAGGGATATCAGGGATATCCAGGATATCAGGGATATCAGGGATATCAGGGATATCAGGGATATCAGGGATATCAGGGATATCAGGGATATCCAGGATATCAGGGATATCAGGGATATCAGGGATATCAGGGATATCAGGGATATCAGGGATATCCAGGATATCAGGGATATCAGGGATATCAGGGATATCAGGGATATCAGGGATATCAGGGATATCAGGGATATCAGGGATATCAGGGATATCAGGGATATCAGGGATATCAGGGATATCAGGGATATCAGGGATATCAGGGATATCAGGGATATCAGGGATATCAGGGATATCAGGGATATCCAGGATATCAGGGATATCAGGGATATCCAGGATATCAGGGATATCAGGGATATCAGGGATATCAGGGATATCAGGGATATCAGGGATATCCAGGATATCAGGGATATCAGGGATATCAGGGATATCAGAGATATCAGGGATATCAGGGATATCAGGGATATCAGGGATATCAGGGATATCAGGGATATCAGGGATATCAGGGATATCAGGGATTTCCAGGATATCAGGGATATCAGGGATATCAGGGATATCAGGGATATCAGGGATATCAGGGATATCAGGGATATCAGGGATATCAGGGATATCAGGGATATCAGGGATATCAGGGATATCAGGGATATCAGGGATATCAGGGATATCAGGGATATCAGGGATATCAGGGATATCAGGGATATCAGGGATATCAGGGATATCAGGGATATCAGGGATATCAGGGATATCAGGGATATCCAGGATATCAGGGATATCCAGGATATCAGGGATATCAGGGATATCAGGGATATCAGGGATATCAGGGATATCAGGGATATCAGGGATATCAGGGATATCAGGGATATCAGGGATATCAGGGATATCAGGGATATCAGGGATATCAGGGATATCAGGGATATCAGGGATATCAAGGATATCCGGGATATCCAGGATATCAGGGATATCAGGGATATCAGGGATATCAGGGATATCAGGGATATCAGGGATATCAGGGATATCAGGGATATCAGGGATATCCAGGATATCAGGGATATCAGGGATATCAGGGATATCAGGGATATCAGGGATATCAGGGATATCAGGGATATCAGGGATATCAGGGATATCAGGGATATCAGGGATATCAGGGATATCCAGGATATCAGGGATATCAGGGATATCGGGGATATCAGGGATATCAGGGATATCAGGGATCTCAGGGATATCAGGGATATCAGGGATATCAGGGATATCAGGGATATCAGGGATATCAGGGATATCAGGGATATCAGGGATATCAGGGATATCAGGGATATCAGGGATATCAGGGATATCAGGGATATCAGGGATATCAGGGATATCAGGGATATCAGGGATATCAGGGATATCAGGGATATCAGGGATATCAGGGATATCAGGGATATCAGGGATATCAGGGATATCAGGGATATCAGGGATATCAGGGATATCAGGGATATCCAGGATATCAGGGATATCCAGGATATCAGGGATATCAGGGATATCAGGGATATCAGGGATATCAGGGATATCAGGGATATCAGGGATATCAGGGATATCAGGGATATCAGGGATATCAGGGATATCAGGGATATCAGGGATATCAGGGATATCAGGGATATCAGGGATATCAGGGATATCAGGGATATCAGGGATATCAGGGATATCAGGGATATCAAGGATATCAGGGATATCCAGGATATCAGGGATATCAGGGATATCAGGGATATCAGGGATATCAGGGATATCAGGGATATCAGGGATATCAGGGATATCAGGGATATCAGGGATATCCAGGATATCAGGGATATCAGGGATATCAGGGATATCAGGGATATCAGGGATATCAGGGATATCAGGGATATCAGGGATATCAGGGATATCAGGGATATCCAGGATATCAGGGATATCAGGGATATCGGGGATATCAGGGATATCAGGGATATCAGGGATCTCAGGGATATCAGGGATATCAGGGATATCAGGGATATCAGGGATATCAGGGATATCAGGGATATCAGGGATATCAGGGATATCAGGGATATCAGGGATATCAGGGATATCAGGGATATCAGGGATATCAGGGATATCAGGGATATCCAGGATATCCAGGATATCAGGGATATCAGGGATATCAGGGATATCAGGGATATCAGGGATATCAGGGATATCAGGGATATCAGGGATATCAGGGATATCAGGGATATCAGGGATATCAGGGATATCAGGGATATCAGGGATATCAGGGATATCAGGGATATCAGGGATATCTGGGATATCAGGGATATCAGGAATATCAGGGATATCAGGGATATCAGGGATATCGAGGATATTCAGGAATATCAGGGATATCAGGGATATCAGGGATATCAGGGATATCCAGGATATCAGGGATATCAGGGATATCAGGGATATCAGGGATATCCAGGATATCAGGGATATCAGGGATATCAGGGATATCAGGGATATCAGGAATATCAGGGATATCAGGGATATCAGGGATATCAGGGATATCAGGGATATCAGGGATATCAGGGATATCAGGGATATCAGGGATATCAGGGATATCAGGGATATCAGGGATATCAGGGATATCAGGGATATCAGGGATATCTGGGATATCAGGGATATCAGGGATATCAGGGATATCAGGGATATCAGGGATATCGAGGATCTTCAGGAATATCAGGGATATCAGGGATATCAGGGATATCAGGGATATCCAGGATATCAGGGATATCAGGGATATCAGGGATATCAGGGATCTCAGGGATATCAGGGATATCAGGGATATCAGGGATATCAGGGATATCAGGGATATCAGGGATATCAGGGATATCAGGGATATCAGGGATATCAGGGATATCAGGGATATCAAGGATATCAGGGATATCAGGGATATCAGGGATATCAGGGATATCAGGGATATCAGGGATATCAGGGATATCAGGGATATCGAGGATATTCAGGGATATCAGGGATATCAGGGATATCAGTGATATCAGGGATATCAGGGATATCAGGGATATCAGGGATATCAGATATATCAGGGATATCAGGGATATCAGGGATATCCAGGATATCAGGGATATCAGGGATATTAGGGATATCAGGGATATCCAGGATATCAGGGATATCAGGGATATCAGGGATATCAGGGATATCAGGGATATCAGGGATATCAGGGATATCAGGGATATCAGGGATATCAGGGATATCAGGGATATCAGGGATATCAGGGATATCAGGGATATCAGGGATATCCAGGATATCAGGGATATCAGGGATATCAGGGATATCAGGGATATCAGGGATATCAGGGATATCAGGGATATCAGGGATATCAGAAATATCAGGGATATCAGGGATATCCGGGATATCAGGGATATCAGGGATATCAGGGATATCAGGGATATCCAGGATATCAGGGATATCAGGGATATCAGGGATATCAGGGATATCAGGGATATCAGGGATATCAGGGATATCAGGGATATCAGGGATATCAGGGATATCAGGGATATCAGGGATATCAGGGATATCAGGGATATCAGGGATATCAGGGATATCAGGGATATCAGAAATATCAGGGATATCAGGGATATCCGGGATATCAGGGATATCAGGGATATCAGGGATATCAGGGATATCAGGGATATCAGGGATATCCAGGATATCAGGGATATCAGGGATATCAGGGATATCAGGGATATCAGGGATATCAGGGATATCAGGGATATCAGGGATATCAGGGATATCAGGGATATCAGGGATATCAGGGATATCAGGGATATCAGGGATATCAGGGATATCCAGGATATCAGGGATATCCAGGATATCAGGGATATCAGGGATATCAGGGATATCCAGGATATCAGGGATATCAGGGATATCAGGGATATCAGGGATATCAGGGATATCAGGGATATCAGGGATATCAGGGATATCAGGGATATCAGGGATATCAGGGATATCAGGGATATCAGGGATATCAGGGATATCAGGGATATCAGGGATATCAGGGATATCAGGGATATCAGGGATATCAGGGATATCAGGGATATCAAGGATATCAGGGATATCCAGGATATCAGGGATATCAGGGATATCAGGGATATCAGGGATATCAGGGATATCAGGGATATCAGGGATATCAGGGATATCAGGGATATCAGGGATATCCAGGATATCAGGGATATCAGGGATATCAGGGATATCAGGGATATCAGGGATATCAGGGATATCAGGGATATCAGGGATATCAGGGATATCAGGGATATCAGGGATATCAGGGATATCCAGGATATCAGGGATATCAGGGATATCGGGGATATCAGGGATATCAGGGATATCAGGGATCTCAGGGATATCAGGGATATCAGGGATATCAGGGATATCAGGGATATCAGGGACATCAGGGATATCAGGGATATCAGGGATATCAGGGATATCAGGGATATCAGGGATATCAGGGATATCAGGGATATCAGGGATATCAGGGATATCCAGGATATCCAGGATATCAGGGATATCAGGGATATCAGGGATATCAGGGATATCAGGGATATCAGGGATATCAGGGATATCAGGGATATCAGGGATATCAGGGATATCAGGGATATCAGGGATATCAGGGATATCAGGGATATCAGGGATATCTGGGATATCAGGGATATCAGGGATATCAGGGATATCAGGGATATCAGGGATATCGAGGATATTCAGGAATATCAGGGATATCAGGGATATCAGGGATATCAGGGATATCCAGGATATCAGGGATATCAGGGATATCAGGGATATCAGGGATATCCAGGATATCAGGGATATCAGGGATATCAGGGATATCAGGGATATCAGGAATATCAGGGATATCAGGGATATCAGGGATATCAGGGATATCAGGGATATCAGGGATATCAGGGATATCAGGGATATCAGGGATATCAGGGATATCAGGGATATCAGGGATATCAGGGATATCAGGGATATCAGGGATATCTGGGATATCAGGGATATCAGGGATATCAGGGATATCAGGGATATCAGGGATATCGAGGATATTCAGGAATATCAGGGATATCAGGGATATCAGGGATATCAGGGATATCCAGGATATCAGGGATATCAGGGATATCAGGGATATCAGGGATCTCAGGGATATCAGGGATATCAGGGATATCAGGGATATCAGGGATATCAGGGATATCAGGGATATCAGGGATATCAGGGATATCAGGGATATCAGGGATATCAGGGATATCAAGGATATCAGGGATATCAGGGATATCAGGGATATCAGGGATATCAGGGATATCAGGGATATCAGGGATATCAGGGATATCGAGGATATTCAGGGATATCAGGGATATCAGGGATATCAGTGATATCAGGGATATCAGGGATATCAGGGATATCAGGGATATCAGATATATCAGGGATATCAGGGATATCAGGGATATCCAGGATATCAGGGATATCGGGGATATTAGGGATATCAGGGATATCCAGGATATCAGGGATATCAGGGATATCAGGGATATCAGGGATATCAGGGATATCAGGGATATCAGGGATATCAGGGATATCAGGGATATCAGGGATATCAGGGATATCAGGGATATCAGGGATATCAGGGATATCAGGGATATCCAGGATATCAGGGATATCAGGGATATCAGGGATATCAGGGATATCAGGGATATCAGGGATATCAGGGATATCAGGGATATCAGAAATATCAGGGATATCAGGGATATCCGGGATATCAGGGATATCAGGGATATCAGGGATATCAGGGATATCCAGGATATCAGGGATATCAGGGATATCAGGGATATCAGGGATATCAGGGATATCAGGGATATCAGGGATATCAGGGATATCAGGGATATCAGGGATATCAGGGATATCAGGGATATCAGGGATATCAGGGATATCAGGGATATCAGGGATATCAGGGATATCAGAAATATCAGGGATATCAGGGATATCCGGGATATCAGGGATATCAGGGATATCAGGGATATCAGGGATATCAGGGATATCAGGGATATCCAGGATATCAGGGATATCAGGGATATCAGGGATATCAGGGATATCAGGGATATCAGGGATATCAGGGATATCAGGGATATCAGGGATATCAGGGATATCAGGGATATCAGGGATATCAGGGATATCAGGGATATCAGGGATATCCAGGATATCAGGGATATCCAGGATATCAGGGATATCAGGGATATCAGGGATATCCAGGATATCAGGGATATCAGGGATATCAGGGATATCAGGGATATCAGGGATATCAGGGATATCAGGGATATCAGGGATATCAGGGATATCAGGGATATCAGGGATATCAGGGATATCAGGGATATCAGGGATATCCAGGATATCAGGGATATCAGGGATATCAGGGATATCAGGGATATCAGGGATATCAGGGATATCAGGGATATCAGGGATATCAGGGATATCAGGGATATCAGGGATATCAGGGATATCAGGGATATCAGGGATATCAGGGATATCAGGGATATCAGGGATATCAGGGATATCAGGAATATCAGGGATATCAGGGATATCCAGGATATCAGGGATATCAGGGATATCAGGGATATCAGGGATATCAGGGATATCAGGGATATCAGGGATATCAGGGATATCAGGGATATCAGGGATATCAGGGATATCAGGGATATCCAGGATATCAGGGATATCAGGGATATCCAGGATATCAGGGATATCAGGGATATCAGGGATATCAGGGATATCAGGGATATCAGGGATATCAGGGATATCAGGGATATCCAGGATATCAGGGATATCAGGGATATCAGGGATATCAGAGATATCAGGGATATCAGGGATATCAGGGATATCAGGGATATCAGGGATATCAGGGATATCAGGGATATCAGGGATATCAGGGATTTCCAGGATATCAGGGATATCAGGGATATCAGGGATATCAGGGATATCAGGGATATCAGGGATATCAGGGATATCAGGGATATCAGGGATATCAGGGATATCAGGGATATCAGGGATATCAGGGATATCAGGGATATCAGGGATATCAGGGATATCAGGGATATCAGGGATATCAGGGATATCAGGGATATCAGGGATATCAGGGATATCAGGGATATCAGGGATATCAGGGATATCAGGGATATCCAGGATATCAGGGATATCAGGGATATCAGGGATATCAGGGATATCAGGGATATCAGGGATATCCAGGATATCAGGGATATCAGGGATATCAGGGATATCAGGGATATCAGGGATATCAGGGATATCAGGGATATCCAGGATATCAGGGATATCAGGGATATCAGGGATATCAGGGATATCAGGGATATCAGGGATATCCAGGATATCAGGGATATCAGGGATATCAGGGATATCAGGGATATCAGGGATATCAGGGATATCAGGGATATCAGGGATATCAGGGATATCAGGGATATCAGGGATATCAGGGATATCAGGGATATCAGGGATATCAGGGATATCAGGGATATCAGGGATATCGGGGATATCAGGGATATCCAGGATATCAGGGATATCAGGGATATCCAGGATATCAGGGATATCAGGGATATCAGGGATATCAGGGATATCAGGGATATCAGGGATATCCAGGATATCAGGGATATCAGGGATATCAGGGATATCAGAGATATCAGGGATATCAGGGATATCAGGGATATCAGGGATATCAGGGATATCAGGGATATCAGGGATTTCCAGGATATCAGGGATATCAGGGATATCAGGGATATCAGGGATATCAGGGATATCAGGGATATCAGGGATATCAGGGATATCAGGGATATCAGGGATATCAGGGATATCAGGGATATCAGGGATATCAGGGATATCAGGGATATCAGGGATATCAGGGATATCAGGGATATCAGGGATATCAGGGATATCAGGGATATCAGGGATATCAGGGATATCAGGGATATCAGGGATATCAGGGATATCAGGGATATCAGGGATATCAGGGATATCAGGGATATCCAGGATATCAGGGATATCCAGGATATCAGGGATATCAGGGATATCAGGGATATCAGGGATATCAGGGATATCAGGGATATCAGGGATATCAGGGATATCAGGGATATCAGGGATATCAGGGATATCAGGGATATCAGGGATATCAGGGATATCAGGGATATCAGGGATATCAGGGATATCAGGGATATCAGGGATATCAGGGATATCAGGGATATCAAGGATATCCGGGATATCCAGGATATCAGGGATATCAGGGATATCAGGGATATCAGGGATATCAGGGATATCAGGGATATCAGGGATATCAGGGATATCAGGGATATCCAGGATATCAGGGATATCAGGGATATCAGGGATATCAGGGATATCAGGGATATCAGGGATATCAGGGATATCAGGGATATCAGGGATATCAGGGATATCAGGGATATCAGGGATATCAGGGATATCCAGGATATCAGGGATATCAGGGATATCGGGGATATCAGGGATATCAGGGATATCAGGGATCTCAGGGATATCAGGGATATCAGGGATATCAGGGATATCAGGGATATCAGGGATATCAGGGATATCAGGGATATCAGGGATATCAGGGATATCAGGGATATCAGGGATATCAGGGATATCAGGGATATCAGGGATATCAGGGATATCAGGGATATCAGGGATATCAGGGATATCAGGGATATCAGGGATATCCAGGATATCAGGGATATCCAGGATATCAGGGATATCAGGGATATCAGGGATATCAGGGATATCAGGGATATCAGGGATATCAGGGATATCAGGGATATCAGGGATATCAGGGATATCAGGGATATCAGGGATATCAGGGATATCAGGGATATCAGGGATATCAGGGATATCAGGGATATCAGGGATATCAGGGATATCAGGGATATCAGGGATATCAGGGATATCAGGGATATCAGGGATATCAAGGATATCAGGGATATCCAGGATATCAGGGATATCAGGGATATCAGGGATATCAGGGATATCAGGGATATCAGGGATATCAGGGATATCAGGGATATCAGGGATATCAGGGATATCCAGGATATCAGGGATATCAGGGATATCAGGGATATCAGGGATATCAGGGATATCAGGGATATCAGGGATATCAGGGATATCAGGGATATCAGGGATATCAGGGATATCAGGGATATCCAGGATATCAGGGATATCAGGGATATCGGGGATATCAGGGATATCAGGGATATCAGGGATCTCAGGGATATCAGGGATATCAGGGATATCAGGGATATCAGGGATATCAGGGATATCAGGGATATCAGGGATATCAGGGATATCAGGGATATCAGGGATATCAGGGATATCAGGGATATCAGGGATATCAGGGATATCAGGGATATCCAGGATATCCAGGATATCAGGGATATCAGGGATATCAGGGATATCAGGGATATCAGGGATATCAGGGATATCAGGGATATCAGGGATATCAGGGATATCAGGGATATCAGGGATATCAGGGATATCAGGGATATCAGGGATATCAGGGATATCTGGGATATCAGGGATATCAGGGATATCAGGGATATCAGGGATATCAGGGATATCGAGGATATTCAGGAATATCAGGGATATCAGGGATATCAGGGATATCAGGGATATCCAGGATATCAGGGATATCAGGGATATCAGGGATATCAGGGATATCCAGGATATCAGGGATATCAGGGATATCAGGGATATCAGGGATATCAGGAATATCAGGGATATCAGGGATATCAGGGATATCAGGGATATCAGGGATATCAGGGATATCAGGGATATCAGGGATATCAGGGATATCAGGGATATCAGGGATATCAGGGATATCAGGGATATCAGGGATATCAGGGATATCTGGGATATCAGGGATATCAGGGATATCAGGGATATCAGGGATATCAGGGATATCGAGGATATTCAGGAATATCAGGGATATCAGGGATATCAGGGATATCAGGGATATCCAGGATATCAGGGATATCAGGGATATCAGGGATATCAGGGATCTCAGGGATATCAGGGATATCAGGGATATCAGGGATATCAGGGATATCAGGGATATCAGGGATATCAGGGATATCAGGGATATCAGGGATATCAGGGATATCAGGGATATCAAGGATATCAGGGATATCAGGGATATCAGGGATATCAGGGATATCAGGGATATCAGGGATATCAGGGATATCAGGGATATCGAGGATATTCAGGGATATCAGGGATATCAGGGATATCAGTGATATCAGGGATATCAGGGATATCAGGGATATCAGGGATATCAGATATATCAGGGATATCAGGGATATCAGGGATATCAGGGATATCAGGGATATCAGGGATATCAGGGATATCAGGGATATCAGGGATATCAGGGATATCAGGGATATCCAGGATACCAGGGATATCAGGGATATCAGGGATATCCAGGATATCAGGGATATCAGGGATATCAGGGATATCAGGGATATCAGGGATATCAGGGATATCAGGGATATCAGGGATATCAGGGATATCAGGGATATCAGGGATATCCAGGATATCAGGGATATCAGGGATATCGGGGATATCAGGGATATCAGGGATATCAGGGATATCAGGGATATCAGGGATATCAGGGATATCAGGGATATCAGGGATATCAGGGATATCAGGGATATCAGGGATATCAGGGATATCCAGGATATCAGGGATATCAGGGATATCGGGGATATCAGGGATATCAGGGATATCAGGGATATCAGGGATATCAGGGATATCAGGGATATCAGGGATATCAGGGATATCAGGGATATCAGGGATATCCAGGATATCAGGGATATCAGGGATATCGGGGATATCAGGGATATCAGGGATATCAGGGATCTCAGGGATATCAGGGATATCAGGGATATCAGGGATATCAGGGATATCAGGGATATCAGGGATATCAGGGATATCAGGGATATCAGGGATATCAGGGATATCAGGGATATCAGGGATATCCAGGATATCAGGGATATCAGGGATATCAGGGATATCAGGGATATCAGGGATATCAGGGATATCAGGGATATCAGGGATATCCGGGATATCAGGGATATCAGGGATATCAGGGATATCAGGGATATCAGGGATATCAGGGATATCCGGAATATCAGGGATATCAGGGATATCAGGGATATCCGGAATATCAGGGATATCAGGGATATCAGGGATATCAGGGATATCAGGGATATCAGGGATATCCAGGATATCAGGGATATCAGGGATATCAGGGATATCAGGGATATCAGGGATATCAGGGATATCAGGGATATCAGGGATATCAGGGATATCAGGGATATCAGAGATATCAGGGATATCAGGGATATCAGGGATATCAGGGATATCCAGGATATCAGGGATATCCAGGATATCAGGGATATCAGGGATATCGGGGATATCAGGGATATCGGGGATATCAGGGATATCGGGGATATCAGGGATATCAGGGATATCAGGGATATCAGGGATATCAGGGATATCAGGGATATCAGGGATATCAGGGATATCAGGGATATCAGGGTTATCAGGGATATCAGGGATATCAGGGATATCAGGGATATCAGGGATATCAGGGATATCAGGGATATCAGGGATATCCAGGATATCAGGGATATCAGGGATATCAGGGATATCAGGGATATCAGGGATATCAGGGATATCCAGGATATCAGGGATATCAGGGATATCAGGGATATCAGGGATATCAGGGATATCAGGGATATCAGGGATATCAGGGATATCAGGGATATCAGGGATATCAGGGATATCAGGGATATCAGGGATATCAGGGATATCAGGGATATCAGGGATATCAGGGATATCCAGGATATCAGGGATATCAGGGATATCAGGGATATCCAGGATATCAGGGATATCAGGGATATCAGGGATATCCAGGATATCAGGGATATCAGGGATATCAGGGATATCAGGGATATCCAGGATATCAGGGATATCAGGGATATCAGGGATATCAGGGAT
>CALSEW010000022.1:0-27557 GCA_943736025.1 Tenthredo mesomela
GAATGCAGAATGCAGAATGCGGAATGCAGAATGCAGAATGCGGAATGCAGAATGCAGAATGCAGAATGCAGAATGCAGAATGCAGATGCAGAATGCAGATGCAGAATGCAGAATGCAGATGCAGAATGCAGAATGCAGAATGCAGAATGCAGATGCAGAATGCAGAATGCAGAATGCAGAATGCAGAATGCAGAATGCAGATGCAGAATGCAGAATGCAGAATGCAGATGCAGATGCAGAATGCAGAATGCAGAATGCAGAATGCAGAATGCAGAATGCAGATGCAGAATGCAGGATGCAGAATGCAGAATGCAGAATGCAGAATGCAGAATGCAGAATGCAGAATGCAGATGCAGAATGCAGGATGCAGAATGCAGATGCAGAATGCAGAATGCAGAATGCAGAATGCAGAATGCAGAATGCAGAATGCAGAATGCAGAATGCAGATGCAGAATGCAGGATGCAGAATGCAGAATGCAGAATGCAGAATGCAGAATGCAGAATGCAGATGCAGATGCAGAATGCAGAATGCAGAATGCAGATGCAGAATGCAGAATGCAGAATGCAGAATGCAGATGCAGAATGCAGATGCAGAATGCAGAATGCAGATGCAGAATGCAGGATGCAGAATGCAGATGCAGATGCAGATGCAGAATGCAGAATGCAGAATGCAGAATGCAGAATGCAGAATGCAGAATGCAGAATGCAGAATGCAGAATGCAGAATGCAGAATGCAGAATGCAGAATGCAGAATGCAGAATGCAGAATGCAGAATGCAGAATGCAGAATGCAGAATGCAGAATGCAGAATGCAGAATGCAGAATGCAGAATGCAGAATGCAGAATGCAGAATGCAGAATGCAGAATGCAGATGCAGAATGCAGAATGCAGATGCAGAATGCAGAATGCAGATGCAGAATGCAGATGCAGAATGCAGAATGCAGAATGCAGAATGCAGAATGCAGAATGCAGATGCAGAATGCAGAATGCAGAATGCAGATGCAGAATGCAGAATGCAGATGCAGAATGCAGATGCAGAATGCAGAATGCAGAATGCAGAATGCAGAATGCAGAATGCAGAATGCAGAATGCAGAATGCAGAATGCAGAATGCAGAATGCAGAATGCAGAATGCAGAATGCAGAATGCAGAATGCAGAATGCAGAATGCAGAATGCAGAATGCAGAATGCAGAATGCAGAATGCAGAATGCAGAATGCAGAATGCAGAATGCAGAATGCAGAATGCAGAATGCAGAATGCAGAATGCAGAATGCAGATGCAGAATGCAGAATGCAGAATGCAGAATGCAGAATGCAGAATGCAGATGCAGAATGCAGAATGCAGAATGCAGAATGCAGAATGCAGAATGCAGAATGCAGAATGCAGAATGCAGAATGCAGAATGCAGAATGCAGAATGCAGAATGCAGAATGCAGATGCAGAATGCAGAATGCAGAATGCAGAATGCAGAATGCAGAATGCAGAATGCAGAATGCAGAATTCAGATGCAGAATGCAGAATGCAGAATGCAGATGCAGAATGCAGAATGCAGAATGCAGAATGCAGAATGCAGAATGCAGGATGCAGAATGCAGAATGCAGAATGCAGAATGCAGAATGCAGAATGCAGAATGCAGAATGCAGATGCAGAATGCAGAATGCAGATGCAGAATGCAGAATGCAGAATGCGGAATGCAGAATGCAGAATGCAGAATGCAGAATGCAGAATGCAGAATGCAGAATGCAGAATGCAGATGCAGAATGCAGATGCAGAATGCAGAATGCAGATGCAGAATGCAGAATGCAGAATGCAGAATGCAGATGCAGAATGCAGAATGCAGAATGCAGAATGCAGAATGCAGAATGCAGATGCAGAATGCAGAATGCAGAATGCAGATGCAGATGCAGAATGCAGAATGCAGAATGCAGAATGCAGAATGCAGAATGCAGATGCAGAATGCAGGATGCAGAATGCAGAATGCAGAATGCAGAATGCAGAATGCAGAATGCAGAATGCAGATGCAGAATGCAGGATGCAGAATGCAGATGCAGAATGCAGAATGCAGAATGCAGAATGCAGAATGCAGAATGCAGAATGCAGAATGCAGAATGCAGATGCAGAATGCAGGATGCAGAATGCAGAATGCAGAATGCAGAATGCAGAATGCAGAATGCAGATGCAGATGCAGAATGCAGAATGCAGAATGCAGATGCAGAATGCAGAATGCAGAATGCAGAATGCAGATGCAGAATGCAGATGCAGAATGCAGAATGCAGATGCAGAATGCAGGATGCAGAATGCAGATGCAGATGCAGATGCAGAATGCAGAATGCAGAATGCAGAATGCAGAATGCAGAATGCAGAATGCAGAATGCAGAATGCAGAATGCAGAATGCAGAATGCAGAATGCAGAATGCAGAATGCAGAATGCAGAATGCAGAATGCAGAATGCAGAATGCAGAATGCAGAATGCAGAATGCAGAATGCAGAATGCAGAATGCAGAATGCAGAATGCAGAATGCAGAATGCAGATGCAGAATGCAGAATGCAGATGCAGAATGCAGAATGCAGATGCAGAATGCAGATGCAGAATGCAGAATGCAGAATGCAGAATGCAGAATGCAGAATGCAGATGCAGAATGCAGAATGCAGAATGCAGATGCAGAATGCAGAATGCAGATGCAGAATGCAGATGCAGAATGCAGAATGCAGAATGCAGAATGCAGAATGCAGAATGCAGAATGCAGAATGCAGAATGCAGAATGCAGAATGCAGAATGCAGATGCAGAATGCAGAATGCAGAATGCAGATGCAGAATGCAGAATGCAGAATGCAGAATGCAGAATGCAGAATGCAGAATGCAGAATGCAGAATGCAGAATGCAGATGCAGAATGCAGAATGCAGAATGCAGAATGCAGAATGCAGAATGCAGAATGCAGAATGCAGAATGCAGAATGCAGAATGCAGAATGCAGAATGCAGAATGCAGAATGCAGAATGCAGATGCAGAATGCAGAATGCAGATGCAGAATGCAGAATGCAGAATGCAGAATGCAGATGCAGATGCAGAATGCAGAATGCAGAATGCAGATGCAGAATGCAGAATGCAGAATGCAGAATGCAGATGCAGAATGCAGATGCAGAATGCAGAATGCAGATGCAGAATGCAGGATGCAGAATGCAGATGCAGATGCAGATGCAGAATGCAGAATGCAGAATGCAGAATGCAGAATGCAGAATGCAGAATGCAGAATGCAGAATGCAGAATGCAGAATGCAGAATGCAGAATGCAGAATGCAGAATGCAGAATGCAGAATGCAGAATGCAGAATGCAGAATGCAGAATGCAGAATGCAGAATGCAGAATGCAGAATGCAGAATGCAGAATGCAGAATGCAGAATGCAGAATGCAGAATGCAGAATGCAGAATGCAGAATGCAGAATGCAGATGCAGAATGCAGAATGCAGATGCAGAATGCAGAATGCAGATGCAGAATGCAGATGCAGAATGCAGAATGCAGAATGCAGAATGCAGAATGCAGAATGCAGATGCAGAATGCAGAATGCAGAATGCAGATGCAGAATGCAGAATGCAGATGCAGAATGCAGATGCAGAATGCAGAATGCAGATGCAGAATGCAGGATGCAGAATGCAGATGCAGATGCAGATGCAGAATGCAGAATGCAGAATGCAGAATGCAGAATGCAGAATGCAGAATGCAGAATGCAGATGCAGAATGCAGAATGCAGATGCAGATGCAGAATGCAGAATGCAGAATGCAGATGCAGAATGCAGAATGCAGATGCAGAATGCAGATGCAGAATGCAGAATGCAGATGCAGAATGCAGAATGCAGAATGCAGAATGCAGAATGCAGATGCAGAATGCAGAATGCAGAATGCAGATGCAGATGCAGAATGCAGAATGCAGAATGCAGATGCAGAATGCAGAATGCAGATGCAGATGCAGAATGCAGAATGCAGAATGCAGATGCAGAATGCAGAATGCAGATGCAGAATGCAGGATGCAGAATGCAGAATGCAGAATGCAGAATGCAGAATGCAGAATGCAGAATGCAGAATGCAGAATGCAGAATGCAGAATGCAGAATGCAGAATGCAGAATGCAGAATGCAGAATGCACATGCAGAATGCAGAATGCAGAATGCAGAATGCAGAATGCAGAATGCAGAATGCAGGATGCAGAATGCAGAATGCAGAATGCAGAATGCAGAATGCAGAATGCAGATGCAGAATGCAGAATGCAGAATGCAGGATGCAGAATGCAGAATGCAGATGCAGATGCAGAATGCAGAATGCAGATGCAGAATGCAGAATGCAGATGCAGAATGCAGAATGCAGAATGCAGATGCAGAATGCAGAATGCAGATGCAGAATGCAGATGCAGAATGCAGAATGCAGATGCAGAATGCAGGATGCAGAATGCAGATGCAGATGCAGATGCAGAATGCAGAATGCAGAATGCAGAATGCAGAATGCAGATGCAGATGCAGAATGCAGAATGCAGAATGCAGATGCAGAATGCAGAATGCAGATGCAGAATGCAGATGCAGAATGCAGAATGCAGATGCAGAATGCAGAATGCAGAATGCAGAATGCAGAATGCAGATGCAGAATGCAGAATGCAGAATGCAGATGCAGATGCAGAATGCAGAATGCAGAATGCAGATGCAGAATGCAGAATGCAGATGCAGATGCAGAATGCAGAATGCAGAATGCAGATGCAGAATGCAGAATGCAGATGCAGAATGCAGGATGCAGAATGCAGAATGCAGAATGCAGAATGCAGAATGCAGAATGCAGAATGCAGAATGCAGAATGCAGAATGCAGAATGCAGAATGCAGAATGCAGAATGCAGAATGCAGATGCAGAATGCAGAATGCAGAATGCAGATGCAGAATGCAGGATGCAGAATGCAGAATGCAGAATGCAGATGCAGAATGCAGGATGCAGAATGCAGAATGCAGAATGCAGAATGCAGAATGCAGAATGCAGAATGCAGATGCAGAATGCAGGATGCAGAATGCAGAATGCAGAATGCAGAATGCAGAATGCAGAATGCAGAATGCAGAATGCAGAATGCAGAATGCAGAATGCAGAATGCAGAATGCAGAATGCAGAATGCAGATGCAGAATGCAGAATGCAGATGCAGAATGCAGAATGCAGAATGCAGAATGCAGAATGCAGAATGCAGAATGCAGAATGCAGAATGCAGATGCAGAATGCAGAATGCAGAATGCAGAATGCAGATGCAGAATGCAGAATGCAGAATGCAGAATGCAGAATGCAGAATGCAGAATGCAGAATGCAGAATGCAGAATGCAGAATGCAGAATGCAGAATGCAGAATGCAGAATGCAGAATGCAGAATGCAGATGCAGAATGCAGGATGCAGAATGCAGAATGCAGAATGCAGAATGCAGAATGCAGAATGCAGAATGCAGAATGCAGAATGCAGAATCCAGATGCAGATGCAGAATGCAGATGCAGATGCAGAATGCAGATGCAGATGCAGAATGCAGATGCAGATGCAGAATGCAGAATGCAGAATGCAGAATGCAGATGCAGAATGCAGAATGCAGAATGCAGAATGCAGAATGCAGAATGCAGAATGCAGAATGCAGAATGCAGAATGCAGAATCCAGATGCAGATGCAGAATGCAGAATCCAGATGCAGATGCAGAATGCAGATGCAGATGCAGAATGCAGATGCAGATGCAGAATGCAGAATGCAGAATGCAGAATCCAGATGCAGATGCAGATGCAGATGCAGATGCACTGTTTATAACTGTGATACGGTTTGATATTAATTATACCAACTAATTACTATCATAACCATCGATAATATCATAACTAATATTATTATCATTCTTATCCTAATTACTGTCATTACTATCATAACTATCATTAATATCATCACTATCATCTATATCATTATTACGGATATCAAGGATATCAAGGATATCAAGGATATCAAGGATATCAAGGATATCGAAGATATCGAGGATATCAAGGATATCAAGATAGACGCAGACGCAGACGCAGACGCACACGCAGACGCAGACGCAGACGCAGACGCAGATGCAGACGCAGGCGCAGACGGAGGCGCAGACGCAGATGCAGACGCAGACGCAGATGCAAATTTAGATGCAGACGCAGACGCAGATGCAAATTTAGATGCAGACGCAGACGCAGATGCAAATTTAGATGCAGACGCAGACGCAGTTGCAGATGCAAATTCAGACGCAGACGCAGACGCAGACGCAGACGCAGATGCAAATTCAGACGCAGACGCAGACGCAGATGCAGACGCAGGAGCAGACGCAGATGCAGATGCAGATGCAAATTCAAATGCAAATGCAAGTGCGAGTACCCGAGGGAATCGGGACACCCTTACTTGCCATATATATAGGCCCATATAAAATTGCGTGTGAACTATTGTTACAACATACGATTGATATGTTAATTGATGATTGTTATAGCATACAATACGATTCTATAAGCAGAAGTTAAACAGGAGCGTCTTGATTCTAGAAGCAGAAGTAAAACAGGAGCTTGATTCTAGAAGCAAAAGTGAAACAGGAATAAATTCGCAGTGACATTTTCTCAATAATCACATCAATCTGATGCCCTGCAAGTTTGTACGATGTTATTTAGTTACACTCTAAAAAATAGATATTTACATAATAACACCGCGTCAAGCCCAGTAGTTCTTCAAGAATCATTATTAGATAACTCGAATACCATATATCATAAAGTTGAAAACTAGACAAAGCACAGGGGCTAAATTTTCAGACAATTTCATATAATCAATATTTGTATTTAAATTTTAATTATTTTCAAACGATGTATGTAACAGAAGCAAAATTCTACTTCTTTGCTCCTGGGTCAGAAGTAACAGAAGCAAATTTCACTTCTTTGCTTCTGGCTCAGAAGTAAATTTTACTTCTTTGCTTCTGGCTCAGAAGTAACAGAAGCAAAATTCTACTTCTTTGCTTCTGGCTCAGAAGTAACAGAAGCAAATTTCACTTCTTTGCTTCTGGCTCAGAAGTAAATTTTATTTCTTTTCCTCTGGCTCAGAAATAAATTCGACTTCTTTGCTTCTGGTTCAGAAGTAACGGAAGTAAATTTTACTTTCCTGCTTCTGGCTCAGAAGTAACAGAAGCAAAATTCTACTTCTTTGCTTCTGGCTCAGAAGTAACAGAAGCAAATTTTACTTTTCAGCTTCTGGCTCAGAAGTAACAGAAGCAAAATTCTACTTCTTTGCACCTGGGTCAGAAGTAACAGAAGCAAATTTCACTTCTTTGCTTCTGGCTCAGAAGTAAATTTTACTTCTTTGCTTCTGGCTCAGAAGTAAATTTTACTTCTTTGCTTCTGGCTCAGAAGTAAATTTTACTTCTTTGCTTCTGGCTCAAAAGTAACAGAAGCGAATTCTACTTCTTTGCTTCTGGCCCAGAGGTAAATTCTACTTCTTTGCTTCTGGCTCAGAAGTAACAGAAGCCAAATTCTACTTCTTTGCTTCTGGCTCAGAAGTAAGAGAAGCAAAATTCTACTCCTTTGCTTTTGGCTCAGAAGTAACAGAAGCAAAATTCTACTTCTTTGCTTCTGGCTCAGAAGTAACAGAAGCAAATTTCACTTCTTTGCTCCTGGCTCAGAAGTAAATTTTACTTCTTTGCTTCTGGCTCAGAAGTAACAGAAGCAAAATTCCACTTCTTTCTTCTGGCTTAGAAGTAACAGAAGCAAATTGTACTTCTTTGCTTCTGGCTCAGAAGTAAATTTTACTTCTTTGCTTCTGGCTCAGAAGTAACAGAAGCAAAATTCGAACTTCTTGCTTCTGGCTCAGAAGTAACAGAAGCAAGATTTAATTCTTTGCTTCTGGCTCAGAATTAACAGAAGTAAATTTTACTTCTTTGCTTCTGGCTCACAAGTAACAGAAGCCAAATTCTACTTCTTTGCTTCTGGCTCAGAAGTAACAGAAGCAAAATTCTACTCCTTTGCTTTTGGCTCAGAAGTAACAGAAGCAAAATTCAATTCTTTGCTTCTGGCTCAGAAGTAACAGAAGCAAAATTCAATTCTTTGCTTCTGGCTCAGAAGTAACAGAAGCAAAATTTGCTTCTTTGCTTCTGGCTGAGAAGTAACAGAAGCAAAATTCTACTTCCTTGCTTCTGGCTCAGAAGTCACAGAAGCAAAATTTGCTTCTTTGCTTCTGGCTCAGAAGTAACAGAAGCAAAATTCAATTCTTTGCTTCTGGCTCAGGAGTAACAGAAGCAAAATTCTACTTCTTTGCTTCTGGCTCAGAAGTAACAGAAGCAAAATTCAATTCTTTGCTTCTGGCTCAGAAGTAACAGAAGCTAAATTCTACTTCTTCGCTTCTGGCTCAGAAGTAACAGAAGCAAAATTCTACTTCTTTGCTTCTGGCTCAGAAGTAACAGAAGCAAAATTCAATTCTTTGCTTCTGGCTCAGAAGTAACAGGAGCAAAATTTGCTTCTTTGCTTCTGGCTGAGAAGTAACAGAAGCAAAATTCTACTTCTTTGCTTCTGGCTCAGAAGTAACAGAAGCAAAATTCTACTTCTTTGCTTCCGGCTCAGAAGTATCAGGGATATCAAGGATATCAGGGATATCAGGGATATCAGGGATATCGAGGATATCAGGGATATCAGGGATATCGAGGATATCAGGGATATCAAGGATATCAGGGATATCGAGGATATCAGGGATATCAAGGATATCAGGGATTTCGGGGATATCAGGGATATCAGGGATATCAGGGATATCGAGGATATCAGGGATATCAGGGATGTCGAGGATATCAGGGATATCGAGGATATCAGGGATATCAGGGATATGGAGGATATCAAGGATATCGAGGATATTAGGGATATCAAGGATATCAGGGATATCGAGGATATCAGGGATATCAGGGATATCGAGGATATCAGGGATATCGAGGATATCAGGGATATCGAGGATATCAGGGATATCGAGGATATCAGGGATATCAGGGATATCGAGGATTTCAGGGATATCGAGGATATCAGGGATATCGAGGATATCAGGGATATCGAGGATATCAGGGATATCGAGGATATCAGGGATATCGAGGATATCAGGGATATCGAGGATATCAGGGATATCGAGGATATCAGGGATATCGAGGATATCAGGGATATCGAGGATATCAGGGATATCGAGGATATCAGGGATATCGAGGATATCAGGGATATCGAGGATATCAGGGATATCGAGGATATCAGGGATATCAGGGATATGGAGGATATCAGGGATATCGAGGATATCAGGGATATCGAGGATATCAGGGATATCGAGGATATCAGGGATATCGAGGATATCAGGGATATCGAAAATATCAGGGATATCGAGGATATCAGGGATATCGAGGATATCAGGGATATCGAGGATATCAGGGATATCGAGGATATCAGGGATATCGAGGATATCAGGGATATCGAGGATATCAGGGATATCGAGGATATCAGGGATATCGAAAATATCAGGGATATCGAGGATATCAGGGATATCGAGGATATCAGGGATATCGAGGATATCAGGGATATCGAGGATATCAGGGATATCGAGGATATCAGGGATATCAGGGATATCGAGGATATCAGGGATATCAGGGATATGGAGGATATCAGGGATATCGAGGATATCAGGGATATCGAGGATATCAGGGATATCAGGGATATCGAGGATATCAGGGATATCGAGGATATCAGGGATATCGAGGATATCAGGGATATGGAGGATATCAGGGATATCGAGGATATCAGGGATATCAGGGATATCGAGGATATCAGGGATATCAGGGATATGGAGGATATCAGGGATATCGAGGATATCAGGGATATCGAGGATATGAGGGATATCGAGGATATCAGGGATATCGAGGATATCAGGGATATCGAGGATATCAGGGATATCAGGGATATCGAGGATATCAGGGATATCGAGGATATCAGGGATATCGAGGATATCAGGGATATCGAGGATATCAGGGATATCGAGGATATCAGGGATATCGAGGATATCAGGGATATCGAGGATATCAGGGATATCAGGGATATCGAGGATATCAGGGATATCGAGGATATCAGGGATATCGAGGATATCAGGGATATCAGGCATATCAGGGATATCAGGGATATCAGGGATATCAGGGATATCAGGGATATCAGGGATATCAGGGATATCAGGGATATCAGGGATATCAGGGATATCAGGGATATCAGGGATATCAGGGATATCAGGGATATCAGGGATATCCAGGATATCAGGGATATCAGGGATATCAGGGATATCAGGGATATCAGGGATATCAGGGATACCAGGGATATCAGGGATATCAGGGATATCAGGAATATCAGGGATATCAGGGATATCAGGGATATCCAGGATATCAGGGATATCAGGGATATCAGGGATATCAGGGATATCAGGGATATCAGGGATGTCAGGGATTTCAGGGATATCAGGGATATCAGGGATATCAGGAATATCAGGGATATCAGGGATATCAGGAATATCAGGGATGTCCAGGATATCAGGGATATCAGGGATATCAGGGATATCAGGGATATCAGGGATATCAGGGATATCAGGGATATCAGGGATATCAGGGATATCAGGGATATCAGGGATATCAGGGATATCAGGGATATCAGGGATATCCAGGATATCAGGGATATCAGGGATATCAGGGATATCAGCGATATCAGGGATATCCAGGATATCAGGGATATCAGGGATATCAGGGATATCAGGGATATCAGGGATATCAGGGATATCAGGGATATCAGGGATATCAGGGATATCAGGGATATAATATCAATGATATTAAGGATATCCAAGGATATCTTATGATCGTCATCGTCACCGTCACCGTAACCGTCACCGTCACCGTCACCGTCACCGTCACCGTCACCGTCACCGTCACCGTCACCGTCACCGTCACCGTCACCGTCACCGTCACCGTCACCGTCACCGTCACCGTCACCGTCACCGCCACCGCCACCGCCACCGCCACCGCCATCGCCACCGCCACCGCCACCGCCACCGTCACCGTCGGCGTCACCGTCACCGTCACCGTCACCGAAACCACCACCGCGACCATTATCATCATCATCATCATCATCATCATCATCACCATTATCATCATCATCATCATCACTATCATCATTACCATCATAACCATCAAGGGATATCATCATAACCATCAAGGGATATCATAACCATCAAGGATATCAAGGATATCAAGAATATCGAGGATATCAAGAATATCAAGGATATCAAGAATATCAAGGATATCAAGAATATCAAGGATATCAAGGATATCAAGGATATAAAGGATATCCAGGATATCAAGGATATCAGGGATATCAGGGATATCAAGGATATCAGGGATATCAGGGATATCAGGGATATCAGGGATATCAGGGATATCGGGGATATCAGGGATATCAGGGATATCAGGGATATCAGGGATATCAGGGATATCAGGGATATCAGGGATATCAGGGATATCAGGGATATCAGGGATATCAGGGATATCAGGGATATCAGGGATATCAGGGATATCAGGGATATCAAGGATATCAGGGATATCAAGGATATCAGGGATATCAAGGATATCAGGGATATCACGGATATCAGGGATATCAAGGATATCAGGGATATCAAGGATATCAGGGATTTCAAGGATATCAGGGATATCACGGATATCAGGGATATCAGGGATATCAGGGATATCAGGGATACCAGGGATATCAGGGATATCAGGGATATCAGGGATATCAGGGATATCAGGGATATCAGGGATATCAGGGATATCAGGGATATCAGGGATATCAGGGATATCAGGGATATCAGGGATATCAGGGATATCAGGGATATCAGGGATATCAGGGATATCAGGGATATCAGGGATATCAGGGATATCAGGGATATCAGGGATATCAGGGATATCAGGGATATCAGGGATATCAGGGATATCAGGGATATCACGGATATCAGGGATATCAGGGATATCACGGATATCAGGGATATCAGGGATATCAGGAATATCAGGGATATCAGGGATATCACGGATATCAGGGATATCAGGGATATCAGGGATATCAGGGATATCAGGGATATCAGGGATATCAGGGATATCAGGGATATCAGGGATATCAGGGATATCAGGGATATCAGGGATATCAGGGATATCAGGAATACCAGGGATATCAGGGATATCAGGGATATCAGGGATATCAGGGATATCAGGGATATCAGGGATATCAGGGATATCAGGGATATCAGGGATATCAGGGATATCAGGGATATCAGGGATATCAGGGATATCAGGGATATCAGGGATATCAGGGATATCAGGGATATCAGGGATATCAGGGATATCAGGGATATCAGGGATATCAGGGATATCAGGGATATCAGGGATATCAGGGATATCAGGGATATCACGGATATCAGGGATATCAGGGATATCACGGATATCAGGGATATCAGGGATATCAGGAATATCAGGGATATCAGGGATATCACGGATATCAGGGATATCAGGGATATCAGGGATATCAGGGATATCAGGGATATCAGGGATATCAGGGATATCAGGGATATCAGGGATATCAGGGATATCAGGGATATCAGGGATATCAGGAATACCAGGGATATCAGGGATATCAGGGATATCAGGGATATCAGGGATATCAGGGATATCAGGGATATCAGGGATATCAGGGATATCAGGGATATCAAGGCTATCAGGGATATCAGGGATATCAGGGATATCAGGGATATCAGGGATATAATATCAATGATATTAAGGATATCCAAGGATATCTTATGATCGTCATCGTCACCGTCACCGTAACCGTCACCGTCACCGTCACCGTCACCGTCACCGTCACCGTCACCGTCACCGTCACCGTCACCGCCACCGTCACCGTCACCGTCACCGTCACCGTCACCGTCGGCGTCACCGTCACTGTCACCGTCACCGAAACCAGCACCGCGACCATTATCATCATCATCATCATCATCATCATCATCACCATTATCATCATCATCATCATCACTATCATCCTTACCATCATAACCATCAAGGGATATCATCATAACCATCAATGGATATCATAACCATCAAGGATATCAAGGATATCAAGAATATCAAGGATATCAAGAATATCAAGGATATCAAGGATATCAAGGATATAAAGGATATCCAGGATATCAAGGATATCAGGGATATCAGGGATATCAAGGATATCAGGGATATCAAGGATATCAGGGATATCAAGGATATCAGGGATATCAAGGATATCAGGGATATCAGGGATATCAGGGATATCAGGGATATCAGGGATATCAGGGATATCAGGGATATCAGGGATATCAGGGATATCAGAGATATCAGGGATATCCAGGATATCAGGGATATCAGGGATATCAGGGATATCAGGGATATCAGGGATATCAGGGATATCAGGGATATCAGGGATATCAGGGATATCACGGATATCAGGGATATCAGGGATATCACGGATATCAGGGATATCAGGGATATCAGGAATATCAGGGATATCAGGGATATCACGGATATCAGGGATATCAGGGATATCAGGGATATCAGGGATATCAGGGATATCAGGGATATCAGGGATATCAGGGATATCAGGGATATCAGGGATATCAGGAATACCAGGGATATCAGGGATATCAGGGATATCAGGGATATCAGGGATATCAGGGATATCAGGGATATCAGGGATATCAGGGATATCAGGGATATCAGGGATATCAGGGATATCAGGGATATCAGGGATATCAGGGATATCAGGGATATCAGGGATATCAGGGATATCAGGGATATCAGGGATATCAGGGATATCAGGGATATCAGGGATATCAGGGATATCAGGGATATCAGGGATATCAGGGATATCAGGGATATCAGGGATATCACGGATATCAGGGATATCAGGGATATCACGGATATCAGGGATATCAGGGATATCAGGAATATCAGGGATATCAGGGATATCACGGATATCAGGGATATCAGGGATATCAGGGATATCAGGGATATCAGGGATATCAGGGATATCAGGGATATCAGGGATATCAGGGATATCAGGGATATCAGGAATACCAGGGATATCAGGGATATCAGGGATATCAGGGATATCAGGGATATCAGGGATATCAGGGATATCAGGGATATCAGGGATATCAGGGATATCAAGGCTATCAGGGATATCAGGGATATCAGGGATATCAGGGATATCAGGGATATAATATCAATGATATTAAGGATATCCAAGGATATCTTATGATCGTCATCGTCACCGTCACCGTAACCGTCACCGTCACCGTCACCGTCACCGTCACCGTCACCGTCACCGTCACCGCCACCGTCACCGTCACCGTCACCGTCACCGTCACCGTCGGCGTCACCGTCACTGTCACCGTCACCGAAACCAGCACCGCGACCATTATCATCATCATCATCATCATCATCATCATCACCATTATCATCATCATCATCATCACTATCATCCTTACCATCATAACCATCAAGGGATATCATCATAACCATCAATGGATATCATAACCATCAAGGATATCAAGGATATCAAGAATATCAAGGATATCAAGAATATCAAGGATATCAAGGATATCAAGGATATAAAGGATATCCAGGATATCAAGGATATCAGGGATATCAAGGATATCAAGGATATCAGGGATATCAAGGATATCAGGGATATCAAGGATATCAGGGATATCAGGGATATCAGGGATATCAGGGATATCAGGGATATCAGGGATATCAGGGATATCAGGGATATCAGGGATATCAGAGATATCAGGGATATCCAGGATATCAGGGATATCAGGGATATCAGGGATATCAGGGATATCAGGGATATCAGGGATATCAGGGATATCAGGGATATCAGGGATATTCAGGATATCAGGGATATCAGGGATATCAAGGATATCGGGGATATCAGGGATATCAGGGATATCAGGGATATCCAGGATATCAGGGATATCAGGGATATCAGGGATATCAGGGATATCAGGGATATCAGGGATATCCTCCTGGATATCAGGGATATCCAGGATATCAGGGATATCAGGGATATCAGGGATATCAGGGATATCAGGGATATCAGGGATATCAGGGATATCAGGGATATCAGGGATATCAGAGATATCAGGGATATCAGGCATATCAGGGATATCAGGGATATCAGGGATATCAGGGATATCAGGGATATCCCTGATATCAGGGATATCAGGGATATCAGGGATATCAGGGATATCAGGGATATTAGGGATATCAGGGATATTCAGGATATCAGGGATATCAGGGATATCAAGGATATCGGGGATATCAGGGATATCGGGGATATCAGGGATATCGGGGATATCAGGGATATCGGGGATATCAGGGATATCGGGGATATCAGGGATATCGGGGATATCAGGGATATCAGGGATATCAGGGATATCAGGGATATCAGGGATATCAGGGATATCAGGGATATCGAGGATATCAGGGATATCGAGGATATCAGGGATATCGAGGATATCAGGGATATCAGGGATATCAGGGATATCAGGGATATCAGGGATATCCAGGATATCAGGGATATCAGGGATATCAGGGATATCAGGGATATCAGGGATATCAGGGATATCAGGGATATCAGGGATATCAGGGATATCGGGGATATCAGGGATATCGGGGATATCAGGGATATCGAGGATATCAGGGATATCGAGGATATCAGGGATAATCAGGGATATCAGGGATATCAGGGATATCAGGGATATCAGGCATATCAGGGATATCAGGGATATCAGGGATATCAGGGATATCAGGGATATCAGGGATATCAGGGATATTCAGGATATCAGGGATATCAGGGATATCAAGGATATCGGGGATATCAGGGATATCGGGGATATCAGGGATATCGGGGATATCAGGGATATCGGGGATATCAGGGATATCGGGGATATCAGGGATATCGGGGATATCAGGGATATCAGGGATATCAGGGATATCAGGGATATCAGGGATATCCAGGATATCAGGGATATCAGGGATATCAGGGATATCAGGGATATCAGGGATATCAGGAATATCAGGGATATCAGGGATATCAGGGATATCAGGGATATCAGGGATATCAGGGATATCAGGGATATCAGGGATATCAGGGATATCCGGGATATCAGGGATATCAGGGATATCAGGGATATCAGGGATATCAGGGATATCAGGAATATCAGGGATATCAGGGATATCAGGGATATCAGGGATATCAGGGATATCAGGGATATCCAGGATATCAGGGATATCCAGGATATCAGGGATATCAGGGATATCAGGGATATCAGGGATATCAGGGATATCAGGGATATCAGGGATATCAGGGATATCAGGGATATCAGGGATATCGAGGATATCAGGGATATCGAGGATATCAGGGATAATCAGGGATATCAGGGATATCAGGCATATCAGGGATATCAGGGATATCAGGGATATCAGGGATATCAGGGATATCAGGGATATCAGGGATATCAGGGATATCAGGGATATCAGGGATATCAGGGATATCAGGGATATCAGGGATATCAGGGATATCAGGGATATCAGGGATATCAGGGATATCAGGGATATCAGGGATATCAGGGATATCTGGGATATCAGGGATATCAGGGATATCAGGGATATCAGGGATATCAGGGATATCGAGGATATTCAGGAATATCAGGGATATCAGGGATATCAGGGATATCAGGGATATCCAGGATATCAGGGATATCAGGGATATCAGGGATATCAGGGATATCCAGGATATCAGGGATATCAGGGATATCAGGGATATCAGGGATATCAGGAATATCAGGGATATCAGGGATATCAGGGATATCAGGGATATCAGGGATATCAGGGATATCAGGGATATCAGGGATATCAGGGATATCAGGGATATCAGGGATATCAGGGATATCAGGGATATCAGGGATATCAGGGATATCAGGGATATCAGGGATATCAGGGATATCAGGGATATCAGGGATATCAGGGATATCAGGGATATCAGGGATATCAGGGATATCAGGGATATCAGGGATATCAGGGATATCAGGGATATCAGGGATATCAGGGATATCAGGGATATCAGGGATATCAGGGATATCAGGGATATCAGGGATATCAGGGATATCGGGGATATCCAGGATATCAGGGATATCCAGGATATCAGGGATATCAGGGATATCAGGGATATCAGGGATATCAGGGATATCAGGGATATCAGGGATATCCAGGATATCCAGGATATCAGGGATATCAGGGATATCAGGGATATCAGGGATATCAGGGATATCAGGGATATCAGGGATATCAGGGATATCAGGGATATCAGGGATATCAGGGATATCAGGGATATCAGGGATATCAGGGATATCAGGGATATCTGGGATATCAGGGATATCAGGGATATCAGGGATATCAGGGATATCAGGGATATCGAGGATATTCAGGAATATCAGGGATATCAGGGATATCAGGGATATCCAGGATATCAGGGATATCAGGGATATCAGGGATATCAGGGATATCCAGGATATCAGGGATATCAGGGATATCAGGGATATCAGGGATATCAGGGATATCAGGGATATCAGGGATATCAGGGATATCAGGGATATCCAGGATATCAGGGATATCAGGGATATCGGGGATATCAGGGATATCAGGGATATCAGGGATCTCAGGGATATCAGGGATATCAGGGATATCAGGGATATCAGGGATATCAGGGATATCAGGGATATCAGGGATATCAGGGATATCAGGGATATCAGGGATATCAGGGATATCAGGGATATCAGGGATATCCAGGATATCAGGGATATCAGGGATATCAGGGATATCAGGGATATCAGGGATATCAGGGATATCAGGGATATCAGGGATATCAGAAATATCAGGGATATCAGGGATATCCGGGATATCAGGGATATCAGGGATATCAGGGATATCAGGGATATTAGGGATATCAGGGATATCCAGGATATCAGGGATATCAGGGATATCAGGGATATCAGGGATATCAGGGATATCAGGGATATCAGGGATATCAGGGATATCAGGGATATCAGGGATATCAGGGATATCAGGGATATCAGGGATATCAGGGATATCAGGGATATCAGGGATATCAGGGATATCAGAAATATCAGGGATATCAGGGATATCCGGGATATCAGGGATATCAGGGATATCAGGGATATCAGGGATATCAGGGATATCAGGGATATCCAGGATATCAGGGATATCAGGGATATCAGGGATATCAGGGATATCAGGGATATCAGGGATATCAGGGATATCAGGGATATCAGGGATATCAGGGATATCAGGGATATCAGGGATATCAGGGATATCAGGGATATCAGGGATATCAGGGATATCAGGGATATCCAGGATATCAGGGATATCAGGAATATCAGGGATATCAGGGATATCAGGGATATCAGGGATATCAGGGATATCAGGGATATCAGGGATATCAGGGATATCAGGGATATCAGGGATATCAGGGATATCAGGGATATCAGGGATATCAGGGATATCGAGGATATTCAGGGATATCAGGGATATCAGGGATATCAGGGATATCAGGGATATCAGGGATATCAGGGATATCAGGGATATCCAGGATATCAGGGATATCAGGGATATCAGGGATATCAGGGATATCAGGGATATCAGGGATATCAGGGATATCAGGGATATCAGGGATATCAGGGATATCAGGGATATCAAAGATATCAGGGATATCAGGGATATCAGGGATATCAGGGATATCAGGGATATCCAGGATATCAGGGATATCAGGGATATCAGGGATATCAGGGATATCAGGGATATCAGGGATATCAGGGTTATCAGGGATATCAGGGATATCAGGGATATCAGGGATATCAGGGATATCAGGGATATCCAGGATATCAGGGATATCAGGGATATCAGGGATATCAGGGATATCCAGGATATCAGGGATATCAGGGATATCAGGAATATCAGGGATATCAGGGATATCAGGGATATCAGGGATATCAGGGATATCAGGGATATCAGGGATATCAGGGATATCAGGGATATCAGGGATATCAGGGATATCAGGGATATCAGGGATATCAGGGATATCAGGGATATCAGGGATATCAGGAATATCAGGGATATCAGGGATATCAGGGATATCAGGGATATCAGGGATATCAGGGATATCAGGGATATCAGGGATATCAGGGATATCAGGGATATCAGGGATATCAGGGATATCAGGGATATCCAGGATATCAGGGATATCCAGGATATCAGGGATATCAGGGATATCAGGGATATCAGGGATATCAGGGATATCAGGGATATCAGGGATATCAGGGATATCAGGGATATCAGGGATATCAGGGATATCAGGGATATCAGGGATATCAGGGATATCAGGGATATCAGGGATATCAGGGATATCAGGGATATCAGGGATATCAGGAATATCAGGGATATCAGGGATATCAGGGATATCAGGGATATCAGGGATATCAGGGATATCAGGGATATCAGGGATATCAGGGATATCAGGGATATCAGGGATATCCAGGATATCAGGGATATCCAGGATATCAGGGATATCAGGGATATCAGGGATATCAGGGATATCAGGGATATCAGGGATATCAGGGATATCAGGGATATCAGGGATATCAGGGATATCAGGGATATCAGGGATATCAGGGATATCAGGGATATCAGGGATATCAGGGATATCAAGGATATCAGGGATATCCAGGATATCAGGGATATCAGGGATATCAGGGATATCAGGGATATCAGGGATATCAGGGATATCAGGGATATCAGGGATATCAGGGATATCAGGGATATCAGGGATATCAGGGATATCCAGGATATCAGGGATATCAGGGATATCAGGGATATCAGGGATATCAGGGATATCAGGGATATCAGGGATATCAGGGATATCAGGGATATCAGGGATATCAGGGATATCCAGGATATCAGGGATATCAGGGATATCGGGGATATCAGGGATATCAGGGATATCAGGGATCTCAGGGATATCAGGGATATCAGGGATATCAGGGATATCAGGGATATCAGGGATATCAGGGATATCAGGGATATCAGGGATATCAGGGATATCAGGGATATCAGGGATATCAGGGATATCAGGGATATCAGGGATATCAGGGATATCCAGGATATCAGGGATATCAGGGATATCAGGGATATCAGGGATATCAGGGATATCAGGGATATCAGGGATATCAGGGATATCAGGGATATCAGGGATATCAGGGATATCAGGGATATCAGGGATATCAGGGATATCAGGGATATCCGGAATATCAGGGATATCAGGGATATCAGGGATATCCGGGATATCCGGAATATCAGGGATATCAGGGATATCAGGGATATCAGGGATATCAGGGATATCAGGGATATCCAGGATATCAGGGATATCAGGGATATCAGGGATATCAGGGATATCAGGGATATCAGGGATATCAGGGATATCAGGGATATCAGGGATATCAGGGATATCAGAGATATCAGGGATATCAGGGATATCAGGGATATCAGGGATATCCAGGATATCAGGGATATCCAGGATATCAGGGATATCAGGGATATCGGGGATATCAGGGATATCAGGGATATCAGGGATATCAGGGATATCAGGGATATCAGGGATATCAGGGATATCAGGGATATCAGGGATATCAGGGATATCAGGGATATCAGGGATATCAGGGATATCAGGGTTATCAGGGATATCAGGGATATCAGGGATATCAGGGATATCAGGGATATCAGGGATATCAGGGATATCAGGGATATCCAGGATATCAGGGATATCAGGGATATCAGGGATATCAGGGATATCCAGGATATCAGGGATATCAGGGATATCAGGGATATCAGGGATATCAGGGATATCAGGGATATCAGGGATATCAGGGATATCAGGGATATCAGGGATATCAGGGATATCAGGGATATCAGGGATATCCAGGATATCAGGGATATCAGGGATATCAGGGATATCCAGGATATCAGGGATATCAGGGATATCAGGGATATCCAGGATATCAGGGATATCAGGGATATCAGGGATATCAGGGATATCCAGGATATCAGGGATATCAGGGATATCAGGGATATCAGGGATATCAGGGATATCAGGGATATCAGGGATATCAGGGATATCAGGGATATCCAGGATATCAGGGATATCAGGGATATCAGGGATATCCAGGATATCAGGGATATCAGGGATATCAGGGATATCAGGGATATCAGGGATATCAGGGATATCAGGGATATCAGGGATATCAAGGATATCAGGGATATCAGGGATATCAGGGATATCAGGGATATCAGGGATATCAGGGATATCAGGGATATCAGGGATATCAGGGATATCAGGGATATCAGGGATATCAGGGATATCAGGGATATCAGGGATATCAGGGATATCAGGGATATCAGGGATATCAGGGATATCAGGGATATCGAGGATATTCAGGGATATCAGGGATATCAGGGATATCAGGGATATCAGGGATATCAGGGATATCAGGGATATCAGGGATATCAGGGATATCAGGGATATCAGGGATATCAGGGATATCCAGGATATCAGGGATATCAGGGATATCAGGGATATCAGGGATATCCAGGATATCAGGGATATCCAGGATATCAGGGATATCCAGGATATCAGGGATATCAGGGATATCAGGGATATCAGGGATATCAGGGATATCAGGGATATCAGGGATATCAGGGATATCAGGGATATCAGGGATATCAGGGATATCCAGGATATCAGGGATATCAGGGATATCGGGGATATCAGGGATATCAGGGATATCAGGGATCTCAGGGATATCAGGGATATCAGGGATATCAGGGATATCAGGGATATCAGGGATATCAGGGATATCAGGGATATCAGGGATATCAGGGATATCAGGGATATCAGGGATATCCAGGATATCAGGGATATCAGGGATATCAGGGATATCAGGGATATCAGGGATATCAGGGATATCAGGGTTATCAGGGATATCAGAAATATCAGGGATATCAGGGATATCCGGGATATCAGGGATATCAGGGATATCAGAGATATCAGGGATATCAGGGATATCAGGGATATCCAGGATATCAGGGATATCAGGGATATCAGGGATATCAGGGATATCAGGGATATCAGGGATATCAGGGATATCAGGGATATCAGGGATATCAGGGATATCAGGGATATCCAGGATATGAGGGATATCAGGGATATCGGGGATATCAGGGATATCAGGGATATCAGGGATATCAGGGATATCAGGGATATCAGGGATATCAGGGATATCAGGGATATCAGGGATATCAGGGATATCAGGGATATCAGGGATATCAGGGATATCCAGGATATCAGGGATATCAGGGATATCAGGAATATCAGGGATATCAGGGATATCAGGGATATCAGGGATATCAGGGATATCAGGGATATCAGGGATATCAGGGATATCAGGGATATCAGGGATATCAGGGATATCAGGGATATCAGGGATATCAGGGATATCAGGGATATCAGGGATATCAGGGATATCAGGGATATCAGGGATATCAGGGATATCAGGGATATCAGGGATATCAGGGATATCCAGGATATCAGGGATATCAGGGATATCAGGGATATCAGGGATATCAGGGATATCAGGGATATCAGGGATATCAGGGATATCAGGGATATCAGGGATATCAGGGATATCAGGGATATCAGGGATATCAGGGATATCAGGGATATCAGGGATATCAGGGATATCAGGGATATCAGGGATATCAGGGATATCAGGGATATCAGGGATATCAGGGATATCAGGGATATCAGGGATATCAGGGATATCAGGGATATCAGGGATATCAGGGATATCAGGGATATCAGGGATATCAGGGATATCAGGGATATCAGGGATATCAGGGATATCAGGGATATCCGGAATATCAGGGATATCAGGGATATCAGGGATATCCGGAATATCAGGGATATCAGGGATATCAGGGATATCAGGGATATCAGGGATATCAGGGATATCCAGGATATCAGGGATATCAGGGATATCCAGGATATCCGGGATATCAGGGATATCAGGGATATCAGGGATATCAGGGATATCAGGGATATCAGTGATATCAGGGATATCAGGGATATCAGGGATATCAGAGATATCAGGGATATCAGGGATATCAGGGATATCAGGGATATCCAGGATATCAGGGATATCCAGGATATCAGGGATATCAGGGATATCGGGGATATCAGGGATATCAGGGATATCAGGGATATCAGGGATATCAGGGATATCAGGGATATCAGGGATATCAGGGATATCAGGGATATCAGGGATATCAGGGATATCAGGGATATCAGGGATATCAGGGTTATCAGGGATATCAGGGATATCAGGGATATCAGGGATATCAGGGATATCAGGGATATCCAGGATATCAGGGATATCAGGGATATCAGGGAAATCAGGGATATCCAGGATATCAGGGATATCAGGGATATCAGGGATATCAGGGATATCAGGGATATCAGGGATATCAGGGATATCAGGGTTATCAGGGATATCAGGGATATCAGGGATATCCAGGATATCAGGGATATCAGGGATATCAGGGATATCAGGGATATCCAGGATATCAGGGATATCAGGGATATCAGGAATATCAGGGATATCAGGGATATCAGGGATATCAGGGATATCAGGGATATCCAGGATATCAGGGATATCAGGGATATCAGGGATATCCAGGATATCAGGGATATCAGGGATATCAGGGATATCAGGGATATCAGGGATATCAGGGATATCAGGGATATCAGGGATATCAGGGATATCAGGGATATCAGGGATATCAGGGATATCAGGGATATCAGGGATATCAGGGATATCAGGGATATCAGGGATATCAGGGATATCAGGGATATCAGGGATATCCAGGATATCAGGGATATCAGGGATATCAGGGATATCAGGGATATCCAGGATATCAGGGATATCAGGGATATCAGGGATATCAGGGATATCAGGGATATCAGGGATATCAGGGATATCAGGGATATCAGGGATATCAGGGATATCAGGGATATCAGGGATATCAGGGATATCAGGGATATCAGGGATATCAGGGATATCAGGGATATCAGGGATATCCAGGATATCAGGGATATCAGGGATATCAGGGATATCCAGGATATCAGGGATATCAGGGATATCAGGGATATCCAGGATATCAGGGATATCAGGGATATCAGGGATATCAGGGATATCCAGGATATCAGGGATATCAGGGATATCAGGGATATCAGGGATATCAGGGATATCAGGGATATCAGGGATATCCAGGATATCAGGGATATCAGGGATATCAGGGATATCCAGGATATCAGGGATATCAGGGATATCAGGGATATCAGGGATATCAGGGATATCAGGGATATCAGGGATATCAGGGATATCAAGGATATCAGGGATATCAGGGATATCAGGGATATCAGGGATATCAGGGATATCAGGGATATCAGGGATATCAGGGATATCAGGGATATCAGGGATATCAGGGATATCAGGGATATCAGGGATATCAGGGATATCAGGGATATCAGGGATATCAGGGATATCAGGGATATCAGGGATATCAGGGATATCAGGGATATCAGGGATATCGAGGATATTCAGGGATATCAGGGATATCAGGGATATCAGGGATATCAGGGATATCAGGGATATCAGGGATATCAGGGATATCAGGGATATCAGGGATATCAGGGATATCAGGGATATCCAGGATATCAGGGATATCAGGGATATCAGGGATATCAGGGATATCCAGGATATCAGGGATATCCAGGATATCAGGGATATCAGGGATATCAGGGATATCAGGGATATCAGGGATATCAGGGATATCAGGGATATCAGGGATATCAGGGATATCAGGGATATCAGGGATATCCAGGATATCAGGGATATCAGGGATATCGGGGATATCAGGGATATCAGGGATATCAGGGATCTCAGGGATATCAGGGATATCAGGGATATCAGGGATATCAGGGATATCAGGGATATCAGGGATATCAGGGATATCAGGGATATCAGGGATATCAGGGATATCAGGGATATCCAGGATATCAGGGATATCAGGGATATCAGGGATATCAGGGATATCAGGGATATCAGGGATATCAGGGTTATCAGGGATATCAGAAATATCAGGGATATCAGGGATATCCGGGATATCAGGGATATCAGGGATATCAGAGATATCAGGGATATCAGGGATATCAGGGATATCCAGGATATCAGGGATATCAGGGATATCAGGGATATCAGGGATATCAGGGATATCAGGGATATCAGGGATATCAGGGATATCAGGGATATCAGGGATATCAGGGATATCCAGGATATCAGGGATATCAGGGATATCGGGGATATCAGGGATATCAGGGATATCAGGGATATCAGGGATATCAGGGATATCAGGGATATCAGGGATATCAGGGATATCAGGGATATCAGGGATATCAGGGATATCCAGGATATCAGGGATATCAGGGATATCAGGAATATCAGGGATATCAGGGATATCAGGGATATCAGGGATATCAGGGATATCAGGGATATCAGGGATATCAGGGATATCAGGGATATCAGGGATATCAGGGATATCAGGGATATCAGGGATATCAGGGATATCAGGGATATCAGGGATATCAGGGATATCAGGGATATCAGGGATATCAGGGATATCCAGGATATCAGGGATATCAGGGATATCAGGGATATCAGGGATATCAGGGATATCAGGGATATCAGGGATATCAGGGATATCAGGGATATCAGGGATATCAGGGATATCAGGGATATCAGGGATATCAGGGATATCAGGGATATCAGGGATATCAGGGATATCAGGGATATCAGGGATATCAGGGATATCAGGGATATCAGGGATATCAGGGATATCAGGGATATCAGGGATATCAGGGATATCAGGGATATCAGGGATATCAGGGATATCAGGGATATCAGGGATATCAGGGATATCAGGGATATCAGGGATATCCGGAATATCAGGGATATCAGGGATATCAGGGATATCCGGAATATCAGGGATATCAGGGATATCAGGGATATCAGGGATATCAGGGATATCAGGGATATCCAGGATATCAGGGATATCAGGGATATCAGGGATATCAGGGATATCAGGGATATCAGGGATATCAGGGATATCAGGGATATCAGGGATATCAGGGATATCAGGGATATCAGGGATATCAGAGATATCAGGGATATCAGGGATATCAGGGATATCAGGGATATCCAGGATATCAGGGATATCCAGGATATCAGGGATATCAGGGATATCGGGGATATCAGGGATATCAGGGATATCAGGGATATCAGGGATATCGGGGATATCAGGGATATCAGGGATATCAGGGATATCAGGGATATCAGGGATATCAGGGATATCAGGGATATCAGGGATATCAGGGATATCAGGGATATCAGGGATATCAGGGATATCAGGGATATCAGGGTTATCAGGGATATCAGGGATATCAGGGATATCAGGGATATCAGGGATATCAGGGATATCCAGGATATCAGGGATATCAGGGATATCAGGGATATCAGGGATATCCAGGATATCAGGGATATCAGGGATATCAGGGATATCAGGGATATCAGGGATATCAGGGATATCAGGGATATCAGGGTTATCAGGGATATCAGGGATATCAGGGATATCCAGGATATCAGGGATATCAGGGATATCAGGGATATCAGGGATATCCAGGATATCAGGGATATCAGGGATATCAGGAATATCAGGGATATCAGGGATATCAGGGATATCAGGGATATCAGGGATATCCAGGATATCAGGGATATCAGGGATATCAGGGATATCCAGGATATCAGGGATATCAGGGATATCAGGGATATCAGGGATATCAGGGATATCAGGGATATCAGGGATATCAGGGATATCCAGGATATCAGGGATATCAGGGATATCGGGGATATCAGGGATATCAGGGATATCAGGGATCTCAGGGATATCAGGGATATCAGGGATATCAGGGATATCAGGGATATCAGGGATATCAGGGATATCAGGGATATCAGGGATATCAGGGATATCAGGGATATCAGGGATATCAGGGATATCAGGGATATCAGGGATATCAGGATATCCAGGATATCAGGGATATCAGGGATATCAGGGATATCAGGGATATCAGGGATATCAGGGATATCAGGGATATCAGGGATATCAGAATATCAGGGATATCAGGGATATCCGG
>CALSEW010000023.1:0-35000 GCA_943736025.1 Tenthredo mesomela
AGAATGCAGAATGCAGAATCCAGATGCAGATGCAGAATGCAGAATGCAGAATGCAGAATCAAGATGCAGATTGCAGAATGCAGAATGAAGAATGCAGAATGCAGAATGCAGAATGCAGAATGCAGAATGCAGAATGCAGAATGCAGATGCAGAATGCAGAATGCAGAATGCAGATGCAGAATGCAGAATGCAGAATGCAGATGCAGAATGCAGAATGCAGAATGCAGATGCAGAATGCAGAATGCAGAATGCAGAATGCAGATGCAGAATGCAGAATGCAGAATGCAGAATGCAGAATGCAGAATGCAGAATGCAGAATGCAGAATGCAGAATGCAGAATGCAGAATGCAGAATGCAGAATGCAGAATGCAGAATGCAGAATGCAGAATGCAGAATGCAGAATGCAGAATGCAGATGCAGAATGCAGAATGCAGAATGCAGAATGCAGAATGCAGAATGCATAATGCAGAATGCAGAATGCAGAATGCAGAATGCAGAATGCAGATGCAGAATGCAGGATGCAGAATGCAGAATGCAGAATGCAGAATGCAGAATGCAGAATGCAGATGCAGAATGCAGAATGCAGATGCAGAATGCAGAATGCAGAATGCAGAATGCAGAATGCAGAATGCAGAATGCAGAATGCAGAATGCAGAAGGCAGAAGGCAGAATGCAGATGCAGAATGCAGAATGCAGAATGCAGAATGCAGAATGCAGAATGCAGAATGCAGAATGCAGAATGCAGAATGCAGAATGCAGAATGCAGAATGCAGAATGCAGAATGCAGAAGCAGAATGCAGAATGCAGAAGGCAGGATGCAGAATGCAGAATGCAGATGCAGAATGCAGAATGCAGAATGCAGAATGCAGATGCAGAATGCAGAATGCAGAATGCAGAATGCAGAATGCAGAATGCAGAATGCAGAATGCAGAATGCAGAATGCAGAATGCAGATGCAGAATGCAGAATGCAGAATGCAGAATGCAGAATGCAGAATGCAGAATGCAGAATGCAGAATGCAGAATGCAGAATGCAGAATGCAGAATGCAGAATGCAGAATGCAGAATGCAGAATGCAGAATGCAGAATGCAGAATGCAGAATGCAGAATGCAGAATGCAGATGCAGAATGCAGAATGCAGAATGCAGATGCAGAATGCAGAATGCAGAATGCAGATGCAGATGCAGAATGCAGAATGCAGAATGCAGATGCAGAATGCAGAATGCAGATGCAGAATGCAGGATGCAGAATGCAGAATGCAGAATGCAGAATGCAGAATGCAGAATGCAGAATGCAGAATGCAGAATGCAGATGCAGAATGCAGAATGCAGAATGCAGAATGCAGAATGCAGAATGCAGAATGCAGAATGCAGAATGCAGAATGCAGAATGCAGAATGCAGAATCCAGAATGCAGAATGCAGAATGCAGAATGCAGAATGCAGATGCAGAATGCAGAATGCAGAATGCAGAATGCAGAATGCAGATGCAGAATGCAGAATGCAGAATGCAGATGCAGAATGCAGGATGCAGAATGCAGAATGCAGATGCAGATGCAGATGCAGAATGCAGAATGCAGATGCAGAATGCAGAATGCAGATGCAGAATGCAGAATGCAGAATGCAGAATGCAGAATGCAGATGCAGAATGCAGAATGCAGATGCAGAATGCAGGATGCAGAATGCAGAATGCAGATGCAGATGCAGAATGCAGAATGCAGAATGCAGAATGCAGAATGCAGAATGCAGATGCAGAATGCAGGATGCAGAATGCAGAATGCAGATGCAGAATGCAGAATGCAGATGCAGAATGCAGAATGCAGAATGCAGAATGCAGAATGCAGATGCAGAATGCAGAATGCAGAATGCAGATGCAGAATGCAGAATGCAGAATGCAGATGCAGAATGCAGGATGCAGAATGCAGAATGCAGATGCAGAATGCAGAATGCAGATGCAGAATGCAGAATGCAGAATGCAGAATGCAGAATGCAGATGCAGAATGCAGAATGCAAAATGCAGATGCAGAATGCAGGATGCAGAATGCAGAATGCAGATGCAGATGCAGAATGCAGAATGCAGAATGCAGAATGCAGAATGCAGATGCAGAATGCAGAATGCAGAATGCAGAATGCAGAATGCAGAATGCAGAATGCAGAATGCAGAATGCAGAATGCAGAATGCAGAATGCAGAATGCAGAATGCAGATGCAGAATGCAGAATGCAGATGCAGAATGCAGAATGCAGATGCAGAATGCAGAATGCAGATGCAGAATGCAGAATGCAGATGCAGAATGCAGAATGCAGATGCAGAATGCAGAATGCAGATGCAGAATGCAGATGCAGAATGCAGAATGCAGAATGCAGAATGCAGAATGCAGAATGCAGAATGCAGAATGCAGAATGCAGAATGCAGAATGCAGAATGCAGAATGCAGAATGCAGAATGCAGAATGCAGAATGCAGAATGCAGAATGCAGAATGCAGAATGCAGAATGCAGAATGCAGATGCAGAATGCAGAATGCAGAATGCAGAATGCAGAATGCAGAATGCAGAATGCAGAATGCAGATGCAGAATGCAGAATGCAGAATGCAGATGCAGATGCAGAATGCAGAATGCAGAATGCAGAATGCAGAATGCAGAATGCAGATGCAGAATGCAGGATGCAGAATGCAGAATGCAGAATGCAGAATGCAGAATGCAGAATGCAGAATGCAGAATGCAGAATGCAGAATGCAGAATGCAGAATGCAGAATGCAGAATGCAGATGCAGAATGCAGAATGCAGAATGCAGAATGCAGAATGCAGATGCAGAATGCAGAATGCAGAATGCAGAATGCAGAATGCAGAATGCAGAATGCAGAATGCAGAATGCAGAATGCAGAATGCAGAATGCAGAATGCAGAATGCAGAATGCAGAATGCAGAATGCAGATGCAGAATGCAGAATGCAGATGCAGAATGCAGGATGCAGAATGCAGAATGCAGAATGCAGAATGCAGAATGCAGAATGCAGAATGCAGATGCAGAATGCAGAATGCAGAATGCAGATGCAGATGCAGAATGCAGAATGCAGATGCAGATGCAGAATGCAGAATGCAGATGCAGATGCAGATGCAGAATGCAGATGCAGATGCAGAATGCAGATGCAGATGCAGAATGCAGATGCAGATGCAGAATGCAGATGCAGATGCAGAATGCAGATGCAGATGCAAAATGCAGATGCAGATGCAAAATGCAGATGCAGATGCAGAATGCAGATGCAGATGCAAAATGCAGATGCAGATGCAGAATGCAGATGCAGATGCAGAATGCAGATGCAGATGCAGAATGCAGATGCAGATGCAGAATGCAGATGCAGAATGCAGATGCAGATGCAGAATGCAGATGCAGATGCAGAATGCAGATGCAGATGCAGAATGCAGATGCAGATGCAGAATGCAGATGCAGATGCAGAATGCAGATGCAGATACAGATGCAGAATGCAGAATGCAGAATGCAGAATGCAGAATGCAGAATGCAGAATGCAGCATGCAGAATGCAGAATGCAGAATGCAGAATGCAATATGCAGAATGCAGAATACAGAATGCAGAATGCAGAATCCAGATGCAGATGAAGAATGCAGAATGCAGAATGCAGAATCAAGATGCAGATTGCAGAATGCAGAATGCAGAATCCAGATGCAGATTGCAGAATCCAGATGCAGATTGCAGAATGCAGAATGCAGAATGCAGAATGCAGAATGCAGAATCCAGATGCAGATTGCAGAATGCAGAATGCAGAATCCAGATGCAGATTGCAGAATGCAGAATCCAGAATCCAGATGCAGATGCAGAATGCAGAATCCAGATGCAGATGCAGATGCACTGTTTATAACTGTGATACGGTTTGATATTAATTATACCAACTAGTTACTATCATAACCATCGATAATATCATAACTAATATTATTATCATTATTATCCTAATTACTGTCATTACTATCATAACTATCATTAATATCATCACTATCATCTATATCATTATTACGGATATCAAGGATATCAAGGATATCAATGATATCAAGGATATCAAGGATATCCAGGATATCAAAGATATCGGAGATATCGAGGATATCAAGGATTTCAAGGATATCAGGGATATCAGGAATATCAGGGATATCGAGGATATCAGGGATATCAAGGATATCAGGGATATCAAGGATATCAGGGATATCAAGGATATCAGTGATATCAAGGATATCAGGGATATCAAGAATATCAGGGATATCAAGGATATCAGGGATATCAAGGATATCAGGGATATCAAGGATATCAGGGATATCAAGGATATCAGGGATATCAAGGATATCAGGGATATCAAGGATATCAGGGATATCAAGGATATCAGGGATATCAAGGATATCAGGGATATCAAAAATATCAGGGATATCAAGGATATCAGGGATATCCAGGATATCAGGGATATCCAGGGTATCAGGGATATCAGGGATATCAGGGATATCAGGGATATCAGGGATATCAGGGATATCAGGGATATCAGGGATATCAGGGATATCAGGGATATCAGGGATATCAGGGATATCAGGGATATCAGGGATATCAGGGATATCAGGGATATCAGGGATATCAGGGATATCAGGGATATCAGGGATATCAGGGATATCAGGGATATCAGGGATATCAGGGATATCAGGGATATCAGGGATATCAGGGATATCAGGGATATCAGGGATATCAGGGATATCAGGGATATCAGGGATATCAGGGATATCAGGGATATCAGGGATATCAGGGATATCAGGGATATCAGGGATATCAGGGATATCAGGGATATCAGGGATATCAGGGATATCAGGGATATCAGGGATATCAGGGATATCAGGGATATCAGGGATATCAGGGATATCAGGGATATCAGGGATATCAGGGATATCAGGGATATCAGGGATATCAAGGATATCAGGGATATCAGGGATATCAGGGATATCAGGGATATCAGGAATATCAGGGATATCAGGGATATCAGGGATATCAGGGATATCAGGGATATCAGGGATATCAGGGATATCAGGGATATCAAGGATATCAGGGATATCAGGGATATCAGGGATATAATATCATTGATATTAAGGATATCCAAGGATATCTTATGATCGTCATCGTCACCGTCACCGTAACCGTCACCGTCACCGTCACCGTCACCGTTACCGTCAGCGTCACCGTCACCGTCACCGTCACCGCCACCGCCACCGCCACCGCCACCGCCACCGCCACCGCTACCGCCACCGCCACCGCCACCGCCACCGCCGACGTCACCGTCACCGTCACCGTCACCGTCACCGTCACCGTCGGCGTCACCGTCACCGTCACCGTCACCGAAACCACCACCGCAACCATTATCATCATCATCATCATCATCATCATCATCACCATTATCATCATCATCATTATCACTATCATCATTACCATCATAACCATCAAGGGATATCATCATAACCATCAAGGGATATCATAACCATCAGGGATATCAGGGATATCAGGGATATCAGGGATATCAGGGATATCAGGGATATCAGGGATATCAGGGTTATCAGGGATATCAGGGATATCAGGGATATCAGGAATATCAGGGATATCAGGGATATCAGGGATATCAGGGATATCAGGGATATCAGGAATATCAGGGATATCAAGGATATCAGGGATATCAGGGATATCAGGGATATCAGGGATATCAGGGATATCAGGGATATCAGGGATATCAGGGATATCAGGGATATCAGGGATATCAGGGATATCAGGGATATCAGGGATATCAGGGATATCAGGGATATCAGGGATATCAGGGATATCAGGGATATCAGGGATATCAGGGATATCAGGGATATCAGGGATATCAGGGATATCAGGGATATCCGGGATATCAGGGATATCAGGGATATCAGGGATATCAGGGATATCAGGGATATCAGGGATATCAGGGATATCAGGGATATCAGGGATATCAGGGATATCAGGGATATCAGGGATATCAGGGATATCAGGGATATCAGGGATATCAGGGATATCGCGGATATCGGGGATATCAGGGATATCGGGGATATCAGGGATATCGAGGATATCAGGGATATCGGGGATATCAGGGATATCGAGGATATCAGGGATATCGAGGATATCAGGGATATCAGGGATATCAGGGATATCAGGGATATCAGGGATATCAGGGATATCAGGGATATCAGGGATATCAGGGATATCAGGAATATCTGGGATATCAGGGATATCAGGGATATCAGGGATATCAGGGATATCCAGGATATCAGGGATATCAGGGATATCAGGGATATCAGGGATATCAGGGATATCAGGGATATCCAGGATATCAGGGATATCAGGGATATCAGGGATATCAGGGATATCAGGGATATCAGGGATATCAGGAATATCAGGGATATCAGGGATATCAGGGATATCAGGGATATCAGGGATATCAGGGATATCAGGGATATCAGGGATATCAGGGATATCAGGGATATCAGGGATATCAGGGATATCAGGGATATCAGGGATATCAGGGATATCAGGGATATCAGGGATATCAGGGATATCAGGGATATCAGGGATATCAGGGATATCAGGGATATCAGGGATATCAGGGATATCAGGGATATCAGGGATATCAGGGATATCAGGGATATCAGGGATATCAGGGATATCAGGGATATCAGGGATATCAGGGATATCCAGGATATCAGGGATATCAGGGATATCAGGGATATCAGGGATATCAGGGATATCAGGGATATCAGGGATATCAGGGATATCAGGGATATCCAGGATATCAGGGATATCAGGGATATCAGGGATATCAGGGATATCAGGGATATCAGGGATATCAGGGATATCAGGGATATCAGGGATATCAGGGATATCAGGGATATCAGGGATATCAGGGATATCAGGGATATCAGGGATATCAGGGATATCAGGGATATCAGGGATATCAGGGATATCAGGGATATCAGGGATATCAGGGATATCAGGGATATCAGGGATATCAGGGATATCCAGGATATCAGGGATATCAGGGATATCAGGGATATCAGGGATATCAGGGATATCAGGGATATCAGGGATATCAGGGATATCAGGGATATCAGGGATATCAGGGATATCAGGGATATCAGGGATATCAGGGATATCAGGGATATCAGGGATATCAGGGATATCAGGGATATCAGGGATATCAGGGATATCAGGGATATCAGGGATATCCGGGATATCAGGGATATCAGGGATATCAGGGATATCAGGGATATCAGGGATATCAGGGATATCAGGGATATCAGGGATATCAGGGATATCAGGGATATCAGGGATATCAGGGATATCAGGGATATCAGGGATATCCAGGATATCAGGGATATCAGGGATATCAGGGATATCAGGGATATCAGGGATATCAGGGATATCAGGGATATCAGGGATATCAGGGATATCAGGGATATCAGGGATATCAGGGATATCAGGGATATCAGGGATATCAGGGATATCAGGGATATCAGGGATATCAGGGATATCAGGGATATCAGGGATATCAGGGATATCAGGGATATCAGGGATATCAGGGATATCATGGATATCAGGGATATCAGGGATATCCAGGATATCAGGGATATCCAGGATATCAGGAATATCAGGGATATCAGGGATATCAGGGATATCAGGGATATCAGGGATATCAGGGATATCAGGGATATCAGGGATATCAGGGATATCAGGGATATCAGGGATATCAGGGATATCAGGGATATCAGGGATATCAGGGATATCAGGGATATCAGGGATATCAGGGATATCCAGGATATCAGGGATATCAGGGATATCAGGGATATCAGGGATATCAGGGATATCAGGGATATCAGGGATATCAGGGATATCAGGGATATCCAGGATATCAGGGATATCAGGGATATCAGGGATATCAGGGATATCGGGGATATCAGGGATATCGGGGATATCGGGGATATCGGGGATATCGGGGATATCTGGGATATCGGGGATATCAGGGATATCAGGGATATCAGGGATATCAGGGATATCAGGGATATCAGGGATATCAGGGATATCAGGGATATCAGGGATATCAGGGATATCCAGGATATCAGGGATATCAGGGATATCAGGGATATCAGGGATATCGGGGATATCAGGGATATCGGGGATATCGGGGATATCGGGGATATCGGGGATATCTGGGATATCGGGGATATCAGGGATATCAGGGATATCAGGGATATCAGGTATATCAGGGATATCAGGGATATCAGGGATATCAGGGATATCAGGAATATCAGGGATATCAGGGATATCAGGGATATCAGGGATATCAGGGATATCAACGATATCAAGGATATCAAGGATATCAAGGATATCAACGATATCAAGGATATCAAGGATATCAAGGATATCAAGGATATCAAGGATATCAAGGATATCAAGGATATCAAGGATATCAAGGATATCAAGGATATCGGAACGAACGACTGCCAAAACTAAAACCCTACCGTTTCCAATTGACGAACGACTGCCAAAACTGAAACCCTGCCGTTTTTAATTAACGAACGACTGCCAAAACTAAAACCCTGCCGTTTTTAATTAACGAGCGATTGCCAAAACTAGAACCCTACCGTTTTTAATTGACGAACGACTGACAAAACTAAAACCCTGCCGTTTCTAAGAATCGAACGACTGCCAAAACGAGAGCCGAGGCTTTATTCATGAACGAACGATTGCCGAAACTAAAACCCTGCCGTTTTCAATTAACGAACAACTGCAAAAACTAAAACACTGCCGTTTTTAATTAACGAACGACCGCCAAAACTAAAACCCTGCCGTTTTCAATTATTGCACGACTGCAAAACCGAGACCCGCGCCTTTATTCGTAAACGAACGACTGCCAAAACTGAAACCCTACCGTTTTTTATTGACGAACGACTGCCAAAACGAGAACCGAGCCTTTATTCATGAACGAACGACTGCCAAAATTCAAACCCTGCCGTTTTTATTCACGATCAAGGATATCGAGGATATCGAGGATATCGAGGATATCGAGGATATCGAGGATATCGAGGATATCGAGGATATCGAGGATATCGAGGATAACGAGGATATCGAGGATATCGAGGATATCGAGAATATCGAGATTATCGAGGATATCGAGGATATCGAGGATATCGAGGATATCGAGGATACCGAGGATATCGAGGATACCGAGGATACCGAGGATACCGAGGATACCGAGGATACCGAGGATATCGAGGATATCGAGGATATCGAGGATATCGAGGATATCGAGGATATCGAGGATATCGAGGATATCGAGGATATCGAGGATATCGAGGATATCGAGGATATCGAGGATATCGAGGATATCAAGGATATCAATGATGCAGATGCAGAATCCAGATGCAGATGCAGAATCCAGATGCAGATGCAGAATGCAGATGCAGATACAGAATGCAGATGCAGATGCAGAATGCAGATGCAGATGCAGAATGCAGATGCAGATGCAGAATGCAGATGCAGATGCAGAATGCAGATGCAGATGCAGAATGCAGATGCAGATGCAGAATGCAGATGCAGATGCAGAATGCAGATGCAGAATGCAGATGCAGATGCAGAATGCAGATGCAGATGCAGAATGCAGATGCAGATGCAGAATGCAGATGCAGATGCAGAATGCAGATGCAGATACAGATGCAGAATGCAGAATGCAGAATGCAGAATGCAGAATGCAGAATGCAGAATGCAGAATGCAGAATGCAGAATGCAGAATGCAGAATGCAGAATACAGAATGCAGAATGCAGAATCCAGATGCAGATGCAGAATGCAGAATGCAGAATGCAGAATCAAGATGCAGATTGCAGAATGCAGAATGCAGAATGCAGAATGCAGAATGCAGAATGCAGAATGCAGAATGCAGAATGCAGAATGCAGATGCAGAATGCAGAATGCAGAATGCAGATGCAGAATGCAGAATGCAGAATGCAGATGCAGAATGCAGAATGCAGAATGCAGATGCAGAATGCAGAATGCAGAATGCAGAATGCAGATGCAGAATGCAGAATGCAGAATGCAGAATGCAGAATGCAGAATGCAGAATGCAGAATGCAGAATGCAGAATGCAGAATGCAGAATGCAGAATGCAGAATGCAGAATGCAGAATGCAGAATGCAGAATGCAGAATGCAGAATGCAGAATGCAGAATGCAGAATGCAGAATGCAGAATGCAGATGCAGAATGCAGAATGCAGAATGCAGAATGCAGAATGCAGAATGCATAATGCAGAATGCAGAATGCAGAATGCAGAATGCAGAATGCAGATGCAGAATGCAGAATGCAGAATGCAGATGCAGAATGCAGATGCAGAATGCAGAATGCAGAATGCAGAATGCAGAATGCAGATGCAGAATGCAGAATGCAGAATGCAGATGCAGAATGCAGGATGCAGAATGCAGAATGCAGATGCAGATGCAGAATGCAGAATGCAGAATGCAGAATGCAGAATGCAGATGCAGAATGCAGGATGCAGAATGCAGAATGCAGAATGCAGAATGCAGAATGCAGAATGCAGATGCAGAATGCAGAATGCAGATGCAGAATGCAGAATGCAGAATGCAGAATGCAGAATGCAGAATGCAGAATGCAGAATGCAGAATGCAGAAGGCAGAATGCAGAATGCAGATGCAGAATGCAGAATGCAGAATGCAGAATGCAGAATGCAGAATGCAGAATGCAGAATGCAGAATGCAGAATGCAGAATGCAGAATGCAGAATGCAGAATGCAGAAGCAGAATGCAGTATGCAGAAGGCAGGATGCAGAATGCAGAATGCAGATGCAGAATGCAGAATGCAGAATGCAGAATGCAGATGCAGAATGCAGAATGCAGAATGCAGAATGCAGAATGCAGAATGCAGAATGCAGAATGCAGAATGCAGAATGCAGAATGCAGATGCAGATGCAGAATGCAGAATGCAGAATGCAGAATGCAGAATGCAGAATGCAGATGCAGAATGCAGGATGCAGAATGCAGAATGCAGAATGCAGATGCAGAATGCAGAATGCAGAATGCAGAATGCAGAATGCAGAATGCAGAATGCAGAATGCAGATGCAGAATGCAGAATGCAGATGCAGAATGCAGAATGCAGAATGCAGAATGCAGATGCAGAATGCAGGATGCAGAATGCAGAATGCAGAATGCAGAATGCAGAATGCAGAATGCAGAATGCAGATGCAGAATGCAGGATGCAGAATGCAGATGCAGAATGCAGAATGCAGAATGCAGAATGCAGAATGCAGAATGCAGAATGCAGAATGCAGAATGCAGAATGCAGAATGCAGAATGCAGATGCAGAATGCAGAATGCAGAATGCAGAATGCAGAATGCAGAATGCAGAATGCAGAATGCAGATGCAGAATGCAGAATGCAGATGCAGAATGCAGAATGCAGAATGCAGAATGCAGAATGCAGAATGCAGAATGCAGAATGCAGAATGCAGAATGCAGAATGCAGAATGCAGATGCAGAATGCAGAATGCAGAATGCAGAATGCAGAATGCAGAATGCAGAATGCAGAATGCAGAATGCAGAATGCAGAATGCAGAATGCAGAATGCAGAATGCAGAAGCAGAATGCAGAATGCAGAAGGCAGGATGCAGAATGCAGAATGCAGAATGCAGAATGCAGAATGCAGAATGCAGAATGCAGATGCAGAATGCAGGATGCAGAATGCAGAATGCAGAATGCAGAATGCAGAATGCAGAATGCAGAATGCAGAATGCAGAATGCAGAATGCAGAATGCAGAATGCAGAATGCAGAATGCAGAATGCAGAATGCAGATGCAGAATGCAGAATGCAGAATGCAGAATGCAGAATGCAGAATGCAGAATGCAGAATGCAGAATGCAGATGCAGAATGCAGAATGCAGAATGCAGATGCAGAATGCAGAATGCAGAATGCAGAATGCAGAATGCAGAATGCAGAATGCAGAATGCAGAATGCAGAATGCAGAATGCAGAATGCAGAATGCAGAATGCAGAATGCAGAATGCAGAATGCAGAATGCAGAATGCAGAATGCAGAATGCAGAATGCAGAATGCAGAATGCAGAATGCAGAATGCAGAATGCAGAATGCAGAATGCAGAATGCAGATGCAGAATGCAGAATGCAGAATGCAGATGCAGAATGCAGAATGCAGAATGCAGATGCAGATGCAGAATGCAGAATGCAGAATGCAGATGCAGAATGCAGAATGCAGATGCAGAATGCAGGATGCAGAATGCAGAATGCAGAATGCAGAATGCAGAATGCAGAATGCAGAATGCAGAATGCAGAATGCAGATGCAGAATGCAGAATGCAGAATGCAGAATGCAGAATGCAGAATGCAGAATGCAGAATGCAGAATGCAGAATGCAGAATGCAGAATGCAGAATCCAGAATGCAGAATGCAGAATGCAGAATGCAGAATGCAGATGCAGAATGCAGAATGCAGAATGCAGAATGCAGAATGCAGATGCAGAATGCAGAATGCAGAATGCAGATGCAGAATGCAGGATGCAGAATGCAGAATGCAGATGCAGATGCAGAATGCAGAATGCAGATGCAGAATGCAGAATGCAGATGCAGAATGCAGAATGCAGAATGCAGAATGCAGAATGCAGATGCAGAATGCAGAATGCAGATGCAGAATGCAGGATGCAGAATGCAGAATGCAGATGCAGATGCAGAATGCAGAATGCAGAATGCAGAATGCAGAATGCAGAATGCAGATGCAGAATGCAGGATGCAGAATGCAGAATGCAGATGCAGAATGCAGAATGCAGATGCAGAATGCAGAATGCAGAATGCAGAATGCAGAATGCAGATGCAGAATGCAGAATGCAGAATGCAGATTGCAGAATGCAGAATGCAGAATGCAGAATGCAGAATGCAGATGCAGAATGCAGAATGCAGATGCAGAATGCAGAATGCAGATGCAGAATGCAGAATGCAGATGCAGAATGCAGAATGCAGATGCAGAATGCAGATGCAGAATGCAGAATGCAGAATGCAGAATGCAGAATGCAGAATGCAGAATGCAGAATGCAGAATGCAGAATGCAGAATGCAGAATGCAGAATGCAGAATGCAGAATGCAGAATGCAGAATGCAGAATGCAGAATGCAGAATGCAGAATGCAGAATGCAGAATGCAGATGCAGAATGCAGAATGCAGAATGCAGAATGCAGAATGCAGAATGCAGAATGCAGAATGCAGATGCAGAATGCAGAATGCAGAATGCAGATGCAGATGCAGATGCAGAATGCAGAATGCAGAATGCAGAATGCAGAATGCAGAATGCAGAATGCAGAATGCAGATGCAGAATGCAGGATGCAGAATGCAGAATGCAGAATGCAGAATGCAGAATGCAGAATGCAGAATGCAGAATGCAGAATGCAGAATGCAGAATGCAGAATGCAGAATGCAGAATGCAGATGCAGAATGCAGAATGCAGAATGCAGAATGCAGAATGCAGATGCAGAATGCAGAATGCAGAATGCAGAATGCAGATGCAGAATGCAGAATGCAGAATGCAGAATGCAGAATGCAGAATGCAGAATGCAGAATGCAGAATGCAGAATGCAGAATGCAGAATGCAGAATGCAGAATGCAGAATGCAGAATGCAGAATGCAGATGCAGAATGCAGAATGCAGATGCAGAATGCAGGATGCAGAATGCAGAATGCAGAATGCAGAATGCAGAATGCAGAATGCAGAATGCAGATGCAGAATGCAGAATGCAGAATGCAGATGCAGATGCAGAATGCAGAATGCAGATGCAGATGCAGAATGCAGAATGCAGATGCAGATGCAGATGCAGAATGCAGATGCAGATGCAGAATGCAGATGCAGATGCAGAATGCAGATGCAGATGCAGAATGCAGATGCAGATGCAGAATGCAGATGCAGATGCAAAATGCAGATGCAGATGCAAAATGCAGATGCAGATGCAGAATGCAGATGCAGATGCAAAATGCAGATGCAGATGCAGAATGCAGATGCAGATGCAGAATGCAGATGCAGATGCAGAATGCAGATGCAGATGCAGAATGCAGATGCAGAATGCAGATGCAGATGCAGAATGCAGATGCAGATGCAGAATGCAGATGCAGATGCAGAATGCAGATGCAGATGCAGAATGCAGATGCAGATGCAGAATGCAGATGCAGATACAGATGCAGAATGCAGAATGCAGAATGCAGAATGCAGAATGCAGAATGCAGAATGCAGCATGCAGAATGCAGAATGCAGAATGCAGAATGCAATATGCAGAATGCAGAATACAGAATGCAGAATGCAGAATCCAGATGCAGATGAAGAATGCAGAATGCAGAATGCAGAATCAAGATGCAGATTGCAGAATGCAGAATGCAGAATCCAGATGCAGATTGCAGAATCCAGATGCAGATTGCAGAATGCAGAATGCAGAATGCAGAATGCAGAATGCAGAATCCAGATGCAGATTGCAGAATGCAGAATGCAGAATCCAGATGCAGATTGCAGAATGCAGAATCCAGAATCCAGATGCAGATGCAGAATGCAGAATCCAGATGCAGATGCAGATGCACTGTTTATAACTGTGATACGGTTTGATATTAATTATACCAACTAGTTACTATCATAACCATCGATAATATCATAACTAATATTATTATCATTATTATCCTAATTACTGTCATTACTATCATAACTATCATTAATATCATCACTATCATCTATATCATTATTACGGATATCAAGGATATCAAGGATATCAATGATATCAAGGATATCAAGGATATCCAGGATATCAAAGATATCGGAGATATCGAGGATATCAAGGATTTCAAGGATATCAGGGATATCAGGAATATCAGGGATATCGAGGATATCAGGGATATCAAGGATATCAGGGATATCAAGGATATCAGGGATATCAAGGATATCAGTGATATCAAGGATATCAGGGATATCAAGAATATCAGGGATATCAAGGATATCAGGGATATCAAGGATATCAGGGATATCAAGGATATCAGGGATATCAAGGATATCAGGGATATCAAGGATATCAGGGATATCAAGGATATCAGGGATATCAAGGATATCAGGGATATCAAGGATATCAGGGATATCAAAAATATCAGGGATATCAAGGATATCAGGGATATCCAGGATATCAGGGATATCCAGGGTATCAGGGATATCAGGGATATCAGGGATATCAGGGATATCAGGGATATCAGGGATATCAGGGATATCAGGGATATCAGGGATATCAGGGATATCAGGGATATCAGGGATATCAGGGATATCAGGGATATCAGGGATATCAGGGATATCAGGGATATCAGGGATATCAGGGATATCAGGGATATCAGGGATATCAGGGATATCAGGGATATCAGGGATATCAGGGATATCAGGGATATCAGGGATATCAGGGATATCAGGGATATCAGGGATATCAGGGATATCAGGGATATCAGGGATATCAGGGATATCAGGGATATCAGGGATATCAGGGATATCAGGGATATCAGGGATATCAGGGATATCAGGGATATCAGGGATATCAGGGATATCAGGGATATCAGGGATATCAGGGATATCAGGGATATCAGGGATATCAGGGATATCAGGGATATCAGGGATATCAGGGATATCAGGGATATCAGGGATATCAGGGATATCAGGGATATCAGGGATATCAAGGATATCAGGGATATCAGGGATATCAGGGATATCAGGGATATCAGGAATATCAGGGATATCAGGGATATCAGGGATATCAGGGATATCAGGGATATCAGGGATATCAGGGATATCAGGGATATCAAGGATATCAGGGATATCAGGGATATCAGGGATATAATATCATTGATATTAAGGATATCCAAGGATATCTTATGATCGTCATCGTCACCGTCACCGTAACCGTCACCGTCACCGTCACCGTCACCGTTACCGTCAGCGTCACCGTCACCGTCACCGTCACCGCCACCGCCACCGCCACCGCCACCGCCACCGCCACCGCTACCGCCACCGCCACCGCCACCGCCACCGCCGACGTCACCGTCACCGTCACCGTCACCGTCACCGTCACCGTCGGCGTCACCGTCACCGTCACCGTCACCGAAACCACCACCGCAACCATTATCATCATCATCATCATCATCATCATCATCACCATTATCATCATCATCATTATCACTATCATCATTACCATCATAACCATCAAGGGATATCATCATAACCATCAAGGGATATCATAACCATCAGGGATATCAGGGATATCAGGGATATCAGGGATATCAGGGATATCAGGGATATCAGGGATATCAGGGTTATCAGGGATATCAGGGATATCAGGGATATCAGGAATATCAGGGATATCAGGGATATCAGGGATATCAGGGATATCAGGGATATCAGGAATATCAGGGATATCAAGGATATCAGGGATATCAGGGATATCAGGGATATCAGGGATATCAGGGATATCAGGGATATCAGGGATATCAGGGATATCAGGGATATCAGGGATATCAGGGATATCAGGGATATCAGGGATATCAGGGATATCAGGGATATCAGGGATATCAGGGATATCAGGGATATCAGGGATATCAGGGATATCAGGGATATCAGGGATATCAGGGATATCAGGGATATCAGGGATATCAGGGATATCCGGGATATCAGGGATATCAGGGATATCAGGGATATCAGGGATATCAGGGATATCAGGGATATCAGGGATATCAGGGATATCAGGGATATCAGGGATATCAGGGATATCAGGGATATCAGGGATATCAGGGATATCAGGGATATCAGGGATATCGCGGATATCGGGGATATCAGGGATATCGGGGATATCAGGGATATCGAGGATATCAGGGATATCGGGGATATCAGGGATATCGAGGATATCAGGGATATCGAGGATATCAGGGATATCAGGGATATCAGGGATATCAGGGATATCAGGGATATCAGGGATATCAGGGATATCAGGGATATCAGGGATATCAGGAATATCTGGGATATCAGGGATATCAGGGATATCAGGGATATCAGGGATATCCAGGATATCAGGGATATCAGGGATATCAGGGATATCAGGGATATCAGGGATATCAGGGATATCCAGGATATCAGGGATATCAGGGATATCAGGGATATCAGGGATATCAGGGATATCAGGGATATCAGGAATATCAGGGATATCAGGGATATCAGGGATATCAGGGATATCAGGGATATCAGGGATATCAGGGATATCAGGGATATCAGGGATATCAGGGATATCAGGGATATCAGGGATATCAGGGATATCAGGGATATCAGGGATATCAGGGATATCAGGGATATCAGGGATATCAGGGATATCAGGGATATCAGGGATATCAGGGATATCAGGGATATCAGGGATATCAGGGATATCAGGGATATCAGGGATATCAGGGATATCAGGGATATCAGGGATATCAGGGATATCAGGGATATCAGGGATATCAGGGATATCAGGGATATCAGGGATATCAGGGATATCAGGGATATCCAGGATATCAGGGATATCAGGGATATCAGGGATATCAGGGATATCAGGGATATCAGGGATATCCAGGATATCAGGGATATCAGGGATATCAGGGATATCAGGGATATCAGGGATATCAGGGATATCAGGGATATCAGGGATATCAGGGATATCAGGGATATCAGGGATATCAGGGATATCAGGGATATCAGGGATATCAGGGATATCAGGGATATCAGGGATATCAGGGATATCAGGGATATCAGGGATATCAGGGATATCAGGGATATCAGGGATATCAGGGATATCAGGGATATCAGGGATATCAGGGATATCAGGGATATCAGGGATATCCAGGATATCAGGGATATCAGGGATATCAGGGATATCAGGGATATCAGGGATATCAGGGATATCAGGGATATCAGGGATATCAGGGATATCAGGGATATCAGGGATATCAGGGATATCAGGGATATCAGGGATATCAGGGATATCAGGGATATCAGGGATATCAGGGATATCAGGGATATCAGGGATATCAGGGATATCAGGGATATCAGGGATATCCGGGATATCAGGGATATCAGGGATATCAGGGATATCAGGGATATCAGGGATATCAGGGATATCAGGGATATCAGGGATATCAGGGATATCAGGGATATCAGGGATATCAGGGATATCAGGGATATCAGGGATATCCAGGATATCAGGGATATCAGGGATATCAGGGATATCAGGGATATCAGGGATATCAGGGATATCAGGGATATCAGGGATATCAGGGATATCAGGGATATCAGGGATATCAGGAATATCAGGGATATCAGGGATATCAGGGATATCAGGGATATCAGGGATATCCAGGATATCAGGGATATCAGGGATATCAGGGATATCAGGGATATCAGGGATATCAGGGATATCAGGGATATCAGGGATATCAGGGATATCAGGGATATCAGGGATATCAGGGATATCAGGGATATCAGGGATATCAGGGATATCAGGGATATCAGGGATATCCAGGATAACAGGGATATCGGGGATATCAGGGATATCGGGGATATCAGGGATATCAGGGATATCAGGGATATCAGGGATATCAGGGATATCACGGATATCAGGGATATCAGGGATATCAGGGATATCAGGGATATCAGGGATATCAGGGATATCAGGGATATCAGGGATATCAGGGATATCAGGGATATCAGGGATATCAGGGATATCCAGGATATCAGGAATATCAGGGATATCAGGGATATCAGGGATATCAGGGATATCAGGGATATCAGGAATATCAGGGATATCAGGGATATCAGGGATATCAGGGATATCCAGGATATCAGGGATATCAGGGATATCAGGGATATCAGGGATATCAGGGATATCAGGGATATCAGGGATATCAGGGATATCAGGGATATCCAGGATATCAGGGATATCAGGGATATCAGGGATATCAAGGATATCTGGGATATCAAGGATATCAGGGATATCAGGGATATCAGGGATATCAGGGATATCAGGGATATCAGGGATATCCAGGATATCAGGGATATCAGGGATATTCAGGATATCAGGGATATCAGGGATATCAGGGATATTAGGCATATCAGGGATATCAGGGATATCAGGGATATCAGGGATATCAGGGATATCAGGGATATCAGGGATATCAGGGATATCAGGGATATCAGGGATATCCAGGATATCAGGGATATCAGGGATATCAGGGATATCAGGGATATCAGGGATATCAGGGATATCAGGGATATCAGGGATATCAGGGATATCAGGGATATCAGGGATATCAGGGATATCAGGGATATCCAGGATATCAGGGATATCAGGGATATCAGGGACATCAGGGATATCAGGGATATCAGGGATATCAGGGATAATATCAGGGATATCAGGGATATCAGGGATATCAGGGATATCCAGGATATCAGGGATATCAGGGATATCAGGGATATCAAGGATATCAGGGATATCAGGGATATCAGGGATATCAGGGATATCAGGGATATCAGGGATATCAGGGATATCCAGGATATCAGTGATATCAGGGATATCAGGGATATCAGGGATATCAGGGATATCAGGGATATCAGGGATATCAGGGATATTAGGGATATCAGGGATATCGAGGATATCAGGGATATCAGGGATATCAGGGATATCGAGGATATCAGGGATATCGAGGATATCAGGGATATCGAGGATATCAGGGATATCGAGAATATCAGGGATATCAGGGATATCAGGGATATCAGGGATATCAGAGATATCAGGGATATCAGGGATATCAGGGATATCGAGGATATCAGGGATATCGAGGATATCAGGGATATCAGGGATATCAGGGATATCGCTGATATCAGGGATATCAGGGATATCGGGGATATCAGGGATATCGAGGATATCAGGGATATCGAGGATATCAGGGATATCGAGGATATCAGGGATATCAGGGATATCAGGGATATCAGGGATATCAGGGATATCAGGGATATCAGGGATATCAGGGATATCAGGGATATCAGGGATATCAGGGATATCAGGGATATCAGGGATATCAAGGATATCAGGGATATGGGGGATATCAGGGATATGGGGGATATCAGGGATATCGAGGATATCAGGTATATCGAGGATATCAGGGACATCGAGGATATCAGGGATATCAGGGATATCGAGGATATCAGGGATATCAGGAATATCAGGGATATCAGGGATATCAGGGATATCAGGGATATCAGGGATATCAGGGATATCAGGGATATCAGGGATATCAGGGATATCAGGGATATCAGGGATATCAGAGATATCAGGGATATCAGGGATATCAGGGATATCAGGGATATCAGGGATATCAGGGATATCAGGGATATCAGGGATATCAGGGATATCAGGGATATCAGGGATATCAGGGATATCAGGGATATCAGGGATATCAGGGATATCAGGGATATCAGGGATATCGAGGATATCAGGTATATCGAGGATATCAGGGACATCGAGGATATCAGGGATATCAGGGATATCGAGGATATCAGGGATATCAGGAATATCAGGGATATCAGGGATATCAGGGATATCAGGGATATCAGGGATATCAGGGATATCAGGGATATCAGGGATATCAGGGATATCAGGGATATCGAGGATATCAGGGATATCAGGGATATCAGGGATATCAGGGATATCAGGGATATCAGCGATATCAGGGATATCAGGGATATCAGGGATATCAGGGATATCAGGGATATCAGGGATATCAGGGATATCAGGGATATCGCGGATATCAGGGATATCAGGGATATGAGGGATATCAGGGATATCAGGGATATCAGGGATATCAGGGATATCAGGGATATCAGGGATATCAGGGATATCAGGGATATCAGGGATATCAGGGATATCGAGAATATCAGGGATATCGAGGATGTCAGGGATATCGAGGATATCAGGGATATCAGGGATATCAGGGATATCAGGGATATCAGGGATATCGAGGATATCAGGGATATCAGGGATATCAGGAATATCAGGGATATCAGGGATATCTGGGATATCAGGGATATCGAGGATATCAGGGATATCGAGGATATCAGGGATATCGAGGATATCAGGGATATCGAGGATATCAGGGATATCAGGGATATCAGGGATATCAGGGATATCAGGAATATCGGGGATATCAGGGATATCGAGGATATCGAGGATATCAGGGATATCAGGGATATCAGGGATATCAGGGATATCAGGGATATCAGAGATATCAGGGATATCAGGGATATCAGGGATATCAGGGATATCAGGGATATCAGGGATATCAGGGATATCAGGGATATCAGGGATATCAGGGATATCAGGGATATCAGGGATATCAGGGATATCAGGGATATCAGGGATATCAGGGATATCAGGGATATTAGGGATATCAGGGATATCGAGGATATCAGGGATATCGAGGATATCAGGAATATCGAGGATATCAGGGATATCAGGGATATCAGGGATATCGAGGATATCAGGGATATCGAGGATATCAGGGATATCGAGGATATCAGGGATATCGAGAATATCAGGGATATCAGGGATATCAGGGATATCAGGGATATCAGGGATATCAGGGATATCAGGGATATCAGGGATATCAGGGATATCAGGGATATCAGGGATATCAGAGATATCAGGGATATCAGGGATATCAGGGATATCGAGGATATCAGGGATATCGAGGATATCAGGGATATCAGGGATATCAGGGATATCGCGGATATCGGGGATATCAGGGATATCGGGGATATCAGGGATATCGAGGATATCAGGGATATCGGGGATATCAGGGATATCGAGGATATCAGGGATATCGAGGATATCAGGGATATCAGGGATATCAGGGATATCAGGGATATCAGGGATATCAGGGATATCAGGGATATCAGGGATATCAGGGATATCAGGAATATCAGGGATATCAGGGATATCAGGGATATCCAGGATATCAGGGATATCAGGGATATCAGGGATATCAGGGATATCAGGGATATCAGGGATATCAGGGATATCAGGGATATCAGGGATATCCAGGATATCAGGGATATCAAGGATATCAGGGATATCAGGGATATCAGGGATATCAGGGATATCAGGGATATCAGGGATATCAGGGATATCAGGGATATCAGGGATATCAGGGATATCAGGGATATCAGGGATATCAGGAATATCAGGGATATCAGGGATATCAGGGATATCAGGGATATCAGGGATATCAGGGATATCAGGGATATCAGGGATATCAGGGATATCAGGGATATCAGGGATATCAGGGATATCAGGGATATCAGGGATATCAGGGATATCAGGGATATCAGGGATATCAGGGATATCAGGGATATCAGGGATATCAGGGATATCAGGGATATCAGGGATATCAGGGATATCAGGGATATCAGGGATATCAGGGATATCAGGGATATCAGGGATATCAGGGATATCAGGGATATCAGGGATATCAGGGATATCGCGGATATCAGGGATATCAGGGATATCAGGGATATCAGGGATATCAGGGATATCAGGGATATCAGGGATATCAGGGATATCAGGGATATCAGGGATATCAGGGATATCAGGGATATCAGGGATATCTAGAATATCAGGGATATCGAGGATGTCAGGGATATCGAGGATATCAGGGATATCAGGGATATCAGGGATATCAGGGATATCAGGGATATCGAGGATATCAGGGATATCAGGGATATCAGGAATATCAGGGATATCAGGGATATCTGGGATATCAGGGATATCGAGGATATCAGGGATATCGAGGATATCAGGGATATCGAGGATATCAGGGATATCGAGGATATCAGGGATATCGAGGATATCAGGGATATCAGGGATATCAGGGATATCAGGGATATCAGGAATATCGGGGATATCGGGGATATCAGGGATATCGAGGATATCGAGGATATCAGGGATATCAGGGATATCAGGGATATCAGGGATATCAGGGATATCAGAGATATCAGGGATATCAGGGATATCAGGGATATCAGGGATATCAGGGATATCAGGGATATCAGGGATATCAGGGATATCAGGGATATCAGGGATATCAGGGATATCAGGGATATCAGGGATATCAGGGATATCAGGGATATCAGGGATATCAGGGATATCAGGGATATGAGGGATATCAGGGATATCGAGGATATCAGGGATATCGAGGATATCAGGTATATCGAGGATATCAGGGATATCAGGGATATCAGGGATATCGAGGATATCAGGGATATCGAGGATATCAGGGATATCGAGGATATCAGGGATATCGAGAATATCAGGGATATCAGGGATATCAGGGATATCAGGGATATCAGGGATATCAGGGATATCAGGGATATCAGGGATATCAGAGATATCAGGGATATCAGAGATATCAGGGATATCGAGGATATCAGGGATATCGAGGATATCAGGGATATCAGGGATATCAGGGATATCGCGGATATCGGGGATATCAGGGATATCGGGGATATCAGGGATATCGAGGATATCAGGGATATCGGGGATATCAGGGATATCGAGGATATCAGGGATATCGAGGATATCAGGGATATCAGGGATATCAGGGATATCAGGGATATCAGGGATATCAGGGATATCAGGGATATCAGGGATATCAGGGATATCAGGAATATCTGGGATATCAGGGATATCAGGGATATCAGGGATATCAGGGATATCCAGGATATCAGGGATATCAGGGATATCAGGGATATCAGGGATATCAGGGATATCAGGGATATCCAGGATATCAGGGATATCAGGGATATCAGGGATATCAGGGATATCAGGGATATCAGGGATATCAGGAATATCAGGGATATCAGGGATATCAGGGATATCAGGGATATCAGGGATATCAGGGATATCAGGGATATCAGGGATATCAGGGATATCAGGGATATCAGGGATATCAGGGATATCAGGGATATCAGGGATATCAGGGATATCAGGGATATCAGGGATATCAGGGATATCAGGGATATCAGGGATATCAGGGATATCAGGGATATCAGGGATATCAGGGATATCAGGGATATCAGGGATATCAGGGATATCAGGGATATCAGGGATATCAGGGATATCAGGGATATCAGGGATATCAGGGATATCCAGGATATCAGGGATATCAGGGATATCAGGGATATCAGGGATATCAGGGATATCAGGGATATCAGGGATATCAGGGATATCAGGGATATCCAGGATATCAGGGATATCAGGGATATCAGGGATATCAGGGATATCAGGGATATCAGGGATATCAGGGATATCAGGGATATCAGGGATATCAGGGATATCAGGGATATCAGGGATATCAGGGATATCAGGGATATCAGGGATATCAGGGATATCAGGGATATCAGGGATATCAGGGATATCAGGGATATCAGGGATATCAGGGATATCCAGGATATCAGGGATATCAGGGATATCAGGGATATCAGGGATATCAGGGATATCAGGGATATCAGGGATATCAGGGATATCAGGGATATCAGGGATATCAGGGATATCAGGGATATCAGGGATATCAGGGATATCAGGGATATCAGGGATATCAGGGATATCAGGGATATCAGGGATATCAGGGATATCAGGGATATCAGGGATATCAGGGATATCCGGGATATCAGGGATATCAGGGATATCAGGGATATCCGGGATATCAGGGATATCAGGGATATCAGGGATATCAGGGATATCAGGGATATCAGGGATATCAGGGATATCAGGGATATCAGGGATATCAGGGATATCCAGGATATCAGGGATATCCAGGATATCAGGGATATCAGGGATATCAGGGATATCAGGGATATCAGGGATATCAGGGATATCAGGGATATCAGGGATATCAGGGATATCAGGGATATCAGGGATATCAGGGATATCAGGGATATCAGGGATATCAGGGATATCAGGGATATCCAGGATATCAGGGATATTCAGGATATCAGGTATATCAGGGATATCAGGGATATCAAGGATATCTGGGATATCAAGGATATCAGGGATATCAGGGATATCAGGGATATCAGGGATATCAGGGATATCAGGGATATCAGGGATATCAGGGATATCAGGGATATCAGGGATATCAGGGATATCAGGGATATCAGGGATATCAGGGATATCAGGGATATCAGGGATATCAGGGATATCAGGGATATCCAGGATATCAGGGATATCAGGGATATCAGGGATATCAGGGATATCAGGGATATCAGGGATATCAGGGATATCAGGGATATCAGGGATATCAGGGATATCAGGGATATCAGGGATATCCAGGATATCAGGGATATCAGGGATATCAGGGATATCAGGGATATCAGGGATATCAGGGATATCAGGGATATCAGGGATATCAGGGATATCAGGGATATCAGGGATATCAGGGATATCAGGAATATCAGGGATATCAGGGATATCAGGGATATCAGGGATATCAGGGATATCCAGGATATCAGGGATATCAGGGATATCAGGGATATCAGGGATATCAGGGATATCAGGGATATCAGGGATATCAGGGATATCAGGGATATCAGGGATATCAGGGATATCAGGGATATCAGGGATATCAGGGATATCAGGGATATCAGGGATATCAGGGATATCCAGGATAACAGGGATATCAGGGATATCAGGGATATCGGGGATATCAGGGATATCAGGGATATCAGGGATATCAGGGATATCAGGGATATCACGGATATCAGGGATATCAGGGATATCAGGGATATCAGGGATATCAGGGATATCAGGGATATCAGGGATATCAGGGATATCAGGGATATCAGGGATATCAGGGATATCAGGGATATCCAGGATATCAGGAATATCAGGGATATCAGGGATATCAGGGATATCAGGGATATCAGGGATATCAGGAATATCAGGGATATCAGGGATATCAGGGATATCAGGGATATCCAGGATATCAGGGATATCAGGGATATCAGGGATATCAGGGATATCAGGGATATCAGGGATATCAGGGATATCAGGGATATCCAGGATATCAGGGATATCAGGGATATCAGGGATATTAGGCATATCAGGGATATCAGGGATATCAGGGATATCAGGGATATCAGGGATATCAGGGATATCAGGGATATCAGGGATATCAGGGATATCAGGGATATCAGGGATATCCAGGATATCAGGGATATCAGGGATATCAGGGATATCAGGGATATCAGGGATATCAGGGATATCAGGGATATCAGGGATATCAGGGATATCAGGGATATCAGGGATATCAGGGATATCAGGGATATCCAGGATATCAGGGATATCAGGGATATCAGGGATATCAGGGATATCAGGGATATCAGGGATATCAGGGATAATATCAGGGATATCAGGGATATCAGGGATATCAGGGATATCCAGGATATCAGGGATATCAGGGATATCAGGGATATCACGGATATCAGGGATATCAGGGATATCAGGGATATCAGGGATATCAGGGATATCAGGGATATCAGGGATATCCAGGATATCAGTGATATCAGGGATATCAGGGATATCAGGGATATCAGGGATATCAGGGATATCAGGGATATCAGGGATATTAGGGATATCAGGGATATCGAGGATATCAGGGATATCAGGGATATCAGGGATATCGAGGATATCAGGGATATCGAGGATATCAGGGATATCGAGGATATCAGGGATATCGAGAATATCAGGGATATCAGGGATATCAGGGATATCAGGGATATCAGAGATATCAGGGATATCAGGGATATCAGGGATATCGAGGATATCAGGGATATCGAGGATATCAGGGATATCAGGGATATCAGGGATATCGCTGATATCAGGGATATCAGGGATATCAGGGATATCAGGGATATCGAGGATATCAGGGATATCGAGGATATCAGGAATATCGAGAATATCAGGGATATCAGGGATATCAGGGATATCAGGGATATCAGGGATATCAGGGATATCAGGGATATCAGGGATATCAGGGATATCAGGGATATCAGGGATATCAGGGATATCAAGGATATCAGGGATATGGGGGATATCAGGGATATGGGGGATATCAGGGATATCGAGGATATCAGGTATATCGAGGATATCAGGGACATCGGGGATATCAGGGATATCAGGGATATCGAGGATATCAGGGATATCAGGAATATCAGGGATATCAGGGATATCAGGGATATCAGGGATATCAGGGATATCAGGGATATCAGGGATATCAGGGATATCAGGGATATCAGGGATATCAGGGATATCAGGGATATCAGGGATATCAGGGATATCAGGGATATCAGGGATATCAGGGATATCAGGGATATCAGGGATATCAGGGATATCAGGGATATCAGGGATATCAGGGATATCGAGGATATCAGGTATATCGAGGATATCAGGGACATCGAGGATATCAGGGATATCGAGGATATCAGGGATATCGAGGATATCAGGGATATCAGGGATATCAGGGATATCAGGGATATCAGGAATATCGGGGATATCAGGGATATCGAGGATATCGAGGATATCAGGGATATCAGGGATATCAGGGATATCAGGGATATCAGGGATATCAGAGATATCAGGGATATCAGGGATATCAGGGATATCAGGGATATCAGGGATATCAGGGATATCAGGGATATCAGGGATATCAGGGATATCAGGGATATCAGGGATATCAGGGATATCAGGGATATCAGGGATATCAGGGATATCAGGGATATCAGGGATATCAGGGATATCAGGGATATCAGGGATATCAGGGATATTAGGGATATCAGGGATATCGAGGATATCAGGGATATCGAGGATATCAGGAATATCGAGGATATCAGGGATATCAGGGATATCAGGGATATCGAGGATATCAGGGATATCGAGGATATCAGGGATATCGAGGATATCAGGGATATCGAGAATATCAGGGATATCAGGGATATCAGGGATATCAGGGATATCAGGGATATCAGGGATATCAGGGATATCAGGGATATCAGGGATATCAGGGATATCAGGGATATCAAGGATATCAGGGATATGGGGGATATCAGGGATATGGGGGATATCAGGGATATCGAGGATATCAGGTATATCGAGGATATCAGGGACATCGGGGATATCAGGGATATCAGGGATATCGAGGATATCAGGGATATCAGGAATATCAGGGATATCAGGGATATCAGGGATATCAGGGATATCAGGGATATCAGGGATATCAGGGATATCAGGGATATCAGGGATATCAGGGATATCAGGGATATCAGGGATATCAGGGATATCAGGGATATCAGGGATATCAGGGATATCAGGGATATCAGGGATATCAGGGATATCAGGGATATCAGGGATATCAGGGATATCAGGGATATCGAGGATATCAGGTATATCGAGGATATCAGGGACATCGAGGATATCAGGGATATCAGGGATATCGAGGATATCAGGGATATCAGGAATATCAGGGATATCAGGGATATCAGGGATATCAGGGATATCAGGGATATCAGGGATATCAGGGATATCAGGGATATCAGGGATATCAGGGATATCGAGGATATCAGGGATATCAGGGATATCAGGGATATCAGGGATATCAGGGATATCAGCGATATCAGGGATATCAGGGATATCAGGGATATCAGGGATATCAGGGATATCAGGGATATCAGGGATATCAGGAATATCGGGGATATCAGGGATATCGAGGATATCGAGGATATCAGGGATATCAGGGATATCAGGGATATCGAGGATATCAGGGATATCGAGGATATCAGGAATATCGAGGATATCAGGGATATCAGGGATATCAGGGATATCAGGGATATCAGGGATATTAGGGATATCAGGGATATCGAGGATATCAGGGATATCGAGGATATCAGGAATATCGAGGATATCAGGGATATCAGGGATATCAGGGATATCGAGGATATCAGGGATATCGAGGATATCAGGGATATCGAGGATATCAGGGATATCGAGAATATCAGGGATATCAGGGATATCAGGGATATCAGGGATATCAGGGATATCAGGGATATCAGGGATATCAGGGATATCAGGGATATCAGGGATATCAGGGATATCAGAGATATCAGGGATATCAGGGATATCAGGGATATCGAGGATATCAGGGATATCGAGGATATCAGGGATATCAGGGATATCAGGGATATCGCGGATATCGGGGATATCAGGGATATCGGGGATATCAGGGATATCGAGGATATCAGGGATATCGGGGATATCAGGGATATCGAGGATATCAGGGATATCGAGGATATCAGGGATATCAGGGATATCAGGCATATCAGGGATATCAGGGATATCAGGGATATCAGGGATATCAGGGATATCAGGGATATCAGGAATATCAGGGATATCAGGGATATCAGGGATATCAGGGATATCAGGGATATCCAGGATATCAGGGATATCAGGGATATCAGGGATATCAGGGATATCAGGGATATCAGGGATTTCAGGGATATCAGGGATATCCAGGATATCAGGGATATCAGGGATATCAGGGATATCAGGGATATCAGGGATATCAGGGATATCAGGGATATCAGGGATATCAGGAATATCAGGGATATCAGGGATATCAGGGATATCAGGGATATCAGGGATATCAGGGATATCTGGGATATCGGGGATATCAGGGATATCGAGGATATCAGGGATATCGGGGATATCAGGGATATCGAGGATATCAGGGATATCGAGGATATCAGGGATATCAGGGATATCAGGCATATCAGGGATATCAGGGATATCAGGGATATCAGGGATATCAGGGATATCAGGGATATCAGGAATATCAGGGATATCAGGGATATCAGGGATATCAGGGATATCAGGGATATCAGGGATTTCAGGGATATCAGGGATATCCAGGATATCAGGGATATCAGGGATATCAGGGATATCAGGGATATCAGGGATATCAGGGATATCAGGGATATCAGGGATATCAGGGATATCAGGGATATCAGGGATATCAGGGATATCAGGAATATCAGGGATATCAGGGATATCAGGGATATCAGGGATATCAGGGATATCAGGGATATCAGGGATATCAGGGATATCAGGGATATCAGGGATATCAGGGATATCAGGGATATCAGGGATATCAGGGATATCAGGGATATCAGGGATATCAGGGATATCAGGGATATCAGGGATATCAGGGATATCAGGGATATCAGGGATATCAGGGATATCAGGGATATCAGGGATATCAGGGATATCAGGGATATCAGGGATATCAGGGATATCAGGGATATCAGGGATATCAGGGATATCAGGGATATCAGGGATATCGCGGATATCAGGGATATCAGGGATATCAGGGATATCAGGGATATCAGGGATATCAGGGATATCAGGGATATCAGGGATATCAGGGATATCAGGGATATCAGGGATATCAGGGATATCAGGGATATCAGGGATATCAGGGATATCAGGGATATCAGGAATATCAGGGATATCAGGGATATCAGGGATATCAGGGATATCAGGGATATCAGGGATATCAGGGATATCAGGGATATCAGGGATATCAGGGATATCAGGGATATCAGGGATATCAGGGATATCAGGGATATCAGGGATATCAGGGATATCAGGGATATCAGGGATATCAGGGATATCAGGGATATCAGGGATATCAGGGATATCAGGGATATCAGGGATATCAGGGATATCAGGGATATCAGGGATATCAGGGATATCAGGGATATCAGGGATATCAGGGATATCAGGGATATCGCGGATATCAGGGATATCAAGAATATCAGGGATATCAAGGATATCAGGGATATCAAGGATATCAGGGATATCAGGGATATCAGGGATATCAGGGATATCAGGGATATCAGGGATATCAGGGATATCAGGGATATCAGGGATATCAGGGATATCAGGGTTATCAGGGATATCAGGAATATCAGGGATATCAGGAATATCAGGGATATCAGGGATATCAGGGATATCAGGAATATCAGGGATATCAAGGATATCAGGGATATCAGGGATATCAGGGATATCAGGGATATCAGGGATATCAGGATTATCAGGGATATCAGGGATATCAGGGATATCAGGGATATCCAGGATATCAGGGATATCCAGGATATCAGGGATATCCAGGATATCAGGGATATCAGGGATATCAGGGATATCAGGGATATCAGGGATATCAGGGATATCAGGGATATCAGGGATATCAGGGATATCAGGGATATCAGGGATATCAGGGATATCAGGGATATCAGAGATATCAGGGATATCCGGGATATCAGGGATATCAGGGATATCAGGGATATCAGGGATATCAGGGATATCAGGGATATCAGGGATATCAGGGATATCAGGGATATCAGGGATATCAGGGATATCAGGGATATCAGGGATATCAGGGATATCAGGGATATCAGGGATATCCAGGATATCAGGGATATCAGGGATATCAGGGATATCAGGGATATCAGGGATATCAGGGATATCAGGGATATCAGGGATATCAGGGATAATAGGGATATCAGAGATATCGAGGATATCGAGGATATCAGGGATATCGAGGATATCAGGGATATCGAGGATATCAGGGATATCGGGGATATCAGGGATATCGAGGATATCAGGGATATCGGGGATATCAGGGATATCAGGGATATCAGGGATATCAGGGATATCACGGATATCAGGGATATTAGGGATATCAGGGATATCAGGGATATCAGGGATATCCAGGATATCAGGGATATCAGGGATATCAGGGATATCAGGGATATCAGGGATATCAGGGATATCAGGGATATCAGGGATATCAGGGATATCAGGGATATCCAGGATATCAGGGATATCCAGGATATCAGGAATATCAGGGATATCAGGGATATCAGGGATATCAGGGATATCAGGGATATCAGGGATATCAGGGATATCAGGGATATCAGGGATATCAGGGATATCAGGGATATCCAGGATATCAGGGATATCCAGGATATCAGGAATATCAGGGATATCAGGGATATCAGGGATATCAGGGATATCAGGGATATCAGGGATATCAGGGATATCAGGGATATCAGGGATATCAGGGATATCAGGGATATCCAGGATATCAGGGATATCAGGGATATCAGGTATATCGGGGATATCAGGGATATCGGGGATATCAGGGATATCGGGGATATCAGGGATATCAGGGATATCAGGGATATCAGGGATATCAGGGATATCAGGGATATCAGGGATATCAGGGATATCAGGGATATCAGGGATATCAGGGATATCAGGGATATCAGGGATATCAGGGATATCAGGGATATCAGGGATATCAGGGATATCAGGGATATCAGGGATATCCAGGATATCAGGGATATCAGGGATATCAGGGATATCAGGGATATCAGGGATATCAGGGATATCCAGGATATCGGGGATATCAGGGATATCAAGGATATCAGGGATATCAGGGATATCAGGGATATCAGGGATATCCAGGATATCGGGGATATCAGGGATATCAGGGATATCCAGGATATCAGGGATATCAGGGATATCAGGGATATCAGGGATATCAGGGATATCAGGGATATCAGGGATATCAGGGATATCAGGGATATCCAGGATATCAGGGATATCAGGGATATCAGGGATATCAGGGATATCAGGGATATCAGGAATATCAGGGATATCAAGGATATCAGGGATATCAGGGATATCAGGGATATCAGGGATATCAGGGATATCAGGGATATCAGGGATATCAGGGATATCAGGGATATCAGGGATATCAGGAATATCAGGGATATCCAGGATATCAGGGATATCCAGGATATCAGGGATATCCAGGATATCAGGGATATCCAGGATATCAGGGATATCAGGGATATCAGGGATATCAGGGATATCAGGGATATCAGGGATATCAGGGATATCAGGGATATCAGGGATATCAGGGATATCAGGGATATCAGGGATATCAGGGATATCAGGGATATCAGGGATATCAGGGATTTCAGGGATATCAGGGATATCAGGGATATCAGGGATATCAGGGATATCAGGGATATCAGGGATATCAGGGATATCAGGGATATCAGGGATATCAGGGATATCAGAGATATCAAGGATATCAGGGATATCAGGGATATCAGGGATATCAGGGATATCAGGGATATCAGGGATATCAGGGATATCAGGGATATCAGGGATATCAGGGATATCAGGGATATCAGGGATATCAGGGATATCGGGGATATCAGGGATATCAGGGATATCAGGGATATCAGGGATATCAGGGATATCAGGGATATCAAGGATATCAGGGATATCAGGGATATCAAGGATATCAGGGATATCAAGGATATCAGGGATATCAGGGATATCAGGGATATCAGGGATATAATATCAATGATATTAAGGATATCCAAGGATATCTTATGATCGTCATCGTCATCGTCACCGTCACCGTCACCGTCACCGTCACCGTCACCGTCACCGCCACCGCCACCGCCACCGCCACCGCCACCGCCACCACCGACGCCACCGCCACCGCCACCGCCACCGCCACCGCCACCGCCACCGCCACCGCCACCGCCACCGCCACCGCCACCGCCACCGCCACCGTCACCGTCACCGTCACCGTCACCGTCACCGTGGGTGTCACCGTCACCGTCACCGTCACCGAAACCACCACCGCGACCATTATCATCATCATCATCATCATCATCATCATCACCATTATCATCATCATCATGATCACTATCATCATTACCATCATAACCATCAAGGGATATCATCATAACCATCAAGGGATATCATAACCATCAGGGATATCAGGGATATCAGGGATATCAGGGATATCAGGGATATCAGGGATATCAGGGATATCAGGGTTATCAGGGATATCAGGGATATCGAGGATATCAGGAATATCAGGGATATCAGGGATATCAGGGATATCAGGGATATCAGGGATATCAGGAATATCAGGGATATCAAGGATATCAGGGATATCAGGGATATCAGGGATATCAGGGATATCAGGGATATCAGGGATATCAGGGATATCAGGGATATCAAGGATATCAGGGATATCAAGGATATCAGGGATATCAAGGATATCAGGGATATCAAGGATATCAGGGATATCAAGGATATCAGGGATATCAAGGATATCAGGGATATCAAGGATATCAGGGATATCAGGGATATCAGGGATATCAGGGATATCAGGGATATCAGGGAGATCAGGGATATCAAGGATATCAGGGATATCAAGGATATCAGGGATATCAGGGATATCAGGGATATAATATCACTGATATTAAGGATATCCAAGGATATCTTATGATCGTCATCGTAACCGTCACCGTCATCCGTCAGGATACAGATGCAGAATGCAGATGCAGATGCAGAATGCAGATGCAGATGCAGAATGCAAATGCAGAATGCAGATGCAGATGCAGAATGCAGATGCAGATGCAGAATGCAGATGCAGATGCAGAATGCAGATGCAGATGCAGATGCAGAATGCAGATGCAGATGCAGATGCAGAATGCAGATGCAGATGCAGATGCAGAATGCAGAATCCAGATGCAGATGCAGAATCCAGATGCAGAATGCAGATGCAGAATGCAGATGCAGAATGCAGACGCAGAATGCAGACGCAGAATGCAGACGCAGAATGCAGATGCAGACGCAGAATGCAGATGCAGAATGCAGAATCCA
>CALSEW010000023.1:45000-50000 GCA_943736025.1 Tenthredo mesomela
ATCAGGGATATCCAGGATATCAGGGATATCCAGGATATCAGGAATATCAGGGATATCAGGGATATCAGGGATATCAGGGATATCAGGGATATCAGGGATATCAGGGATATCAGGGATATCAGGGATATCCAGGATATCAGGGATATCAGGGATATCAGGTATATCGGGGATATCAGGGATATCGGGGATATCAGGGATATCGGGGATATCAGGGATATCAGGGATATCAGGGATATCAGGGATATCAGGGATATCAGGGATATCAGGGATATCAGGGATATCAGGGATATCAGGGATATCAGGGATATCAGGGATATCAGGGATATCAGGGATATCAGGGATATCAGGGATATCAGGGATATCAGGGATATCAGGGATATCCAGGATATCAGGGATATCAGGGATATCAGGGATATCAGGGATATCAGGGATATCAGGGATATCCAGGATATCGGGGATATCAGGGATATCAAGGATATCAGGGATATCAGGGATATCAGGGATATCAGGGATATCCAGGATATCGGGGATATCAGGGATATCAGGGATATCCAGGATATCAGGGATATCAGGGATATCAGGGATATCAGGGATATCAGGGATATCAGGGATATCAGGGATATCAGGGATATCAGGGATATCCAGGATATCAGGGATATCAGGGATATCAGGGATATCAGGGATATCAGGGATATCAGGAATATCAGGGATATCAAGGATATCAGGGATATCAGGGATATCAGGGATATCAGGGATATCAGGGATATCAGGGATATCAGGGATATCAGGGATATCAGGGATATCAGGGATATCAGGAATATCAGGGATATCCAGGATATCAGGGATATCCAGGATATCAGGGATATCCAGGATATCAGGGATATCCAGGATATCAGGGATATCAGGGATATCAGGGATATCAGGGATATCAGGGATATCAGGGATATCAGGGATATCAGGGATATCAGGGATATCAGGGATATCAGGGATATCAGGGATATCAGGGATATCAGGGATATCAGGGATATCAGGGATTTCAGGGATATCAGGGATATCAGGGATATCAGGGATATCAGGGATATCAGGGATATCAGGGATATCAGGGATATCAGGGATATCAGGGATATCAGGGATATCAGAGATATCAAGGATATCAGGGATATCAGGGATATCAGGGATATCAGGGATATCAGGGATATCAGGGATATCAGGGATATCAGGGATATCAGGGATATCAGGGATATCAGGGATATCAGGGATATCAGGGATATCGGGGATATCAGGGATATCAGGGATATCAGGGATATCAGGGATATCAGGGATATCAGGGATATCAAGGATATCAGGGATATCAGGGATATCAAGGATATCAGGGATATCAAGGATATCAGGGATATCAGGGATATCAGGGATATCAGGGATATAATATCAATGATATTAAGGATATCCAAGGATATCTTATGATCGTCATCGTCATCGTCACCGTCACCGTCACCGTCACCGTCACCGTCACCGTCACCGCCACCGCCACCGCCACCGCCACCGCCACCACCGACGCCACCGCCACCGCCACCGCCACCGCCACCGCCACCGCCACCGCCACCGCCACCGCCACCGCCACCGCCACCGCCACCGCCACCGTCACCGTCACCGTCACCGTCACCGTCACCGTGGGTGTCACCGTCACCGTCACCGTCACCGAAACCACCACCGCGACCATTATCATCATCATCATCATCATCATCATCATCACCATTATCATCATCATCATGATCACTATCATCATTACCATCATAACCATCAAGGGATATCATCATAACCATCAAGGGATATCATAACCATCAGGGATATCAGGGATATCAGGGATATCAGGGATATCAGGGATATCAGGGATATCAGGGATATCAGGGTTATCAGGGATATCAGGGATATCGAGGATATCAGGAATATCAGGGATATCAGGGATATCAGGGATATCAGGGATATCAGGGATATCAGGAATATCAGGGATATCAAGGATATCAGGGATATCAGGGATATCAGGGATATCAGGGATATCAGGGATATCAGGGATATCAGGGATATCAGGGATATCAGGGATATCAGGGATATCAGGGATATCAGGGATATCAGGGATATCAGGGATATCCAGGATATCAGGGATATCAGGGATATCAGGGATATCAGGGATATCAGGGATATCAGGGATATCAGGGATATCAGGGATATCAGGGATATCCAGGATATCAGGGATATCAGGGATATCAGGGATATCAGGGATATCGGGGATATCAGGGATATCGGGGATATCGGGGATATCGGGGATATCGGGGATATCTGGGATATCGGGGATATCAGGGATATCAGGGATATCAGGGATATCAGGGATATCAGGGATATCAGGGATATCAGGGATATCAGGGATATCAGGGATATCAGGGATATCCAGGATATCAGGGATATCAGGGATATCAGGGATATCAGGGATATCGGGGATATCAGGGATATCGGGGATATCGGGGATATCGGGGATATCGGGGATATCTGGGATATCGGGGATATCAGGGATATCAGGGATATCAGGGATATCAGGTATATCAGGGATATCAGGGATATCAGGGATATCAGGGATATCAGGAATATCAGGGATATCAGGGATATCAGGGATATCAGGGATATCAGGGATATCAACGATATCAAGGATATCAAGGATATCAAGGATATCAACGATATCAAGGATATCAAGGATATCAAGGATATCAAGGATATCAAGGATATCAAGGATATCAAGGATATCAAGGATATCAAGGATATCAAGGATATCGGAACGAACGACTGCCAAAACTAAAACCCTACCGTTTCCAATTGACGAACGACTGCCAAAACTGAAACCCTGCCGTTTTTAATTAACGAACGACTGCCAAAACTAAAACCCTGCCGTTTTTAATTAACGAGCGATTGCCAAAACTAGAACCCTACCGTTTTTAATTGACGAACGACTGACAAAACTAAAACCCTGCCGTTTCTAAGAATCGAACGACTGCCAAAACGAGAGCCGAGGCTTTATTCATGAACGAACGATTGCCGAAACTAAAACCCTGCCGTTTTCAATTAACGAACAACTGCAAAAACTAAAACACTGCCGTTTTTAATTAACGAACGACCGCCAAAACTAAAACCCTGCCGTTTTCAATTATTGCACGACTGCAAAACCGAGACCCGCGCCTTTATTCGTAAACGAACGACTGCCAAAACTGAAACCCTACCGTTTTTTATTGACGAACGACTGCCAAAACGAGAACCGAGCCTTTATTCATGAACGAACGACTGCCAAAATTCAAACCCTGCCGTTTTTATTCACGATCAAGGATATCGAGGATATCGAGGATATCGAGGATATCGAGGATATCGAGGATATCGAGGATATCGAGGATATCGAGGATATCGAGGATAACGAGGATATCGAGGATATCGAGGATATCGAGAATATCGATATTATCGAGGATATCGAGGATATCGAGGATATCGAGGATATCGAGGATATCGAGGATATCGAGGATATCGAGGATATCGAGGATATCGAGGATATCGAGGATATCGAGGATATCGAGGATATCGAGGATATCGAGGATATCAAGGATATCAATGATGCAGATGCAGAATCCAGATGCAGATGCAGAATCCAGATGCAGATGCAGAATGCAGATGCAGATACAGAATGCAGATGCAGATGCAGAATGCAGATGCAGATGCAGAATGCAGATGCAGATGCAGAATGCAGATGCAGATGCAGAATGCAGATGCAGATGCAGAATGCAGATGCAGATGCAGAATGCAGATGCAGATGCAGAATGCAGATGCAGATGCAGAATGCAGATGCAGATGCAGAATGCAGATGCAGAATGCAGATGCAGATGCAGAATGCAGATGCAGATGCAGAATGCAGATGCAGATGCAGAATGCAGATGCAGATGCAGAATGCAGATGCAGATACAGATGCAGAATGCAGAATGCAGAATGCAGAATGCAGAATGCAGAATGCAGAATGCAGAATGCAGAATGCAGAATGCAGAATGCAGAATGCAGAATACAGAATGCAGAATGCAGAATCCAGATGCAGATGCAGAATGCAGAATGCAGAATGCAGAATCAAGATGCAGATTGCAGAATGCAGAATGCAGAATGCAGAATGCAGAATGCAGAATGCAGAATGCAGAATGCAGAATGCAGAATGCAGATGCAGAATGCAGAATGCAGAATGCAGATGCAGAATGCAGAATGCAGAATGCAGATGCAGAATGCAGAATGCAGAATGCAGATGCAGAATGCAGAATGCAGAATGCAGAATGCAGATGCAGAATGCAGAATGCAGAATGCAGAATGCAGAATGCAGAATGCAGAATGCAGAATGCAGAATGCAGAATGCAGAATGCAGAATGCAGAATGCAGAATGCAGAATGCAGAATGCAGAATGCAGAATGCAGAATGCAGAATGCAGAATGCAGAATGCAGAATGCAGATGCAGAATGCAGAATGCAGAATGCAGAATGCAGAATGCAGAATGCATAATGCAGAATGCAGAATGCAGAATGCAGAATGCAGAATGCAGATGCAGAATGCAGAATGCAGAATGCAGATGCAGAATGCAGATGCAGAATGCAGAATGCAGAATGCAGAATGCAGAATGCAGATGCAGAATGCAGAATGCAGAATGCAGATGCAGAATGCAGGATGCAGAATGCAGAATGCAGATGCAGATGCAGAATGCAGAATGCAGAATGCAGAATGCAGAATGCAGATGCAGAATGCAGGATGCAGAATGCAGAATGCAGAATGCAGAATGCAGAATGCAGAATGCAGATGCAGAATGCAGAATGCAGATGCAGAATGCAGAATGCAGAATGCAGAATGCAGAATGCAGAATGCAGAATGCAGAATGCAGAATGCAGAAGGCAGAATGCAGAATGCAGATGCAGAATGCAGAATGCAGAATGCAGAAT